>JAVXUO010002261.1:0-254157 GCA_033065855.1 Escallonia rubra | reverse complement strand
ACTACAAATTTGTGAGAAGTTTCATAAATCAGGATTCACATTTTAAGAAACATTATAATCAAATAAAGCGAACTAGAGTTGTCTCCGAGAATGTAAATCAGATAAGGGAAAGGTGGGAAAAAGGAAGAAAGCATGATGGCAGACCAGTCAGCAAACACACACCAGAAACAGAGAATCAGGGAAAAGAATTTTTGGCAAATATGGCATGATGCCACCACTAATTGTAAATCTAACTTCAAAAGTTGCACAAACGAGAATGCACCCCGTGGAACCTTGGGGTATACTCAATGCAGGGGAAATGTCCAATCTCATGAGCTTCCTGCATACAAGCTCGCGCATGTGAATTATGCAACACCTTCCATGCACACAATCATTTGGCATGCCTTTATAGCTTGTGACCTAGTTATGTCTTCTATAAGGGTCAATACAAAATCAAACCCGTATATCGGATGTACAAGAAAGCAGTTCTTTGTATCAATCAATTAATGCTGTCAATAAAACCCGTGGTTTTGTGATATAGACAAAAAGAACGATATACTGAATAGTAGTGGCATACGGGAAATTTACTAGACAAATCAAGAGACACTAGCATATCATCATCAATGTCAAGCTCGTCAAGTTCCAACCACGTCCCTGTAGCATCGCCTTTCTCTTTTGCTTTACAAAGTTCCCTCTCCACTATTTCTGCAACATCCGCTTTGGTACCATTCTCGTCCGAGACTCCACCAATGTCATCTGATCTTTCAGAGTCTGAATTTAAGTCAATATCCACACACATCAGCGACGCCATCCTCTCGGTCAATCCCGGAACTTCGTGTAACTGAAAATTTACCACACAAATGTAAACAGAACATACATACTCGAATGAAATAGCATATACATAGTAGCACTAATCGTGTTCAAATGAGACAAAAGTTGCAACTCTTAGCAGGGGAAGCATTGGTTTGCAGCTGCATCATACACAAATGTAACGGTATAAATGGACGCCTGTTGGCATGCAGCTCCAAAAGATGATCAAATCATAGCGTAAACATTTACGCTATGGGACTGCCATAACACAATGTGCAATTGAGTAATGCAAAACTTCCCTGCTTCCGATCTCAAACGAAATGGTTCGCAGTCATGAAAACAGAGGGAGACCAGGATGTGTCAAATTAAATTTGGATTCACCTTTAAAAGCAGTAGCATGACGTGCATAGAGTAATTATTGCGCGATACAAGTCCCTAATGATCCATATTTATGAATTTATAAACCTAAAGCTTGTGCCAATTCTCTTAAAACCTCGAAAATTGCATTTTCCAACATTCAATTTAGCTGAAATAATAGTTTAGTCAACGCAATTCAGAGACGATGAGTATGTTGCTATGTCACAGCTTGCTCTAAACGACGTAGATTTGAGCAAATCATTAGCAATTTTTGCCAGTTAATTAAATCATTAGCAGTACTTCTGTCATTTAAATAAACCCAAATTACTCGTTTTTGCAACCACCCAAAAATAAACTATTCTATATGGCAAGCAACTTACTAGTTTTTCCCATGCAATTCATGTGAAAGTACAATTGCACAGATAACGTTTGTGTCCAATAGCTCTATAATGCTTTCATAGACGGCATTCTTGTAATCATATAAGATATGAAGATGTGATGCAAGGTGCAAGGTGCAAGGGATCAAATGCTGTAACTGAAAAGCGTTGTTCTGCATTTCGGCAATACAAAGACGTCGCTTCAAATTTTAATAATAGCGACAAAACCATATTAACGACATTTCTGAAAACTGTATAGGATCCTCATCGCCAAACAAGTTGAACCCTACAGAAAAATACCTGCTTTAGGGCGTCGGAGAGGCGAAAAGTCCACGCGTGATCAACGAGGAACACGTTGGACTCGCCTTCGATCGCGTCCGCCGTGAGCACGAGGCGGCGCTGGCGGCCGCCCTCGCACGGCTCGACCTGGAAGAAGTCGCCGCCGTCGAACGTCTCGGCGGAGAGTTTCTGGAAGAGCTGGCGGTGCAGAGACGGAGGCACGCCCGACGCCGCCAGCAGTATGCCGTGAACGGCCGCGAATTCGTCGAAGGTCTGGATTGTTCTGGCGGCCATTGGTGTGTCACTGTGTTGGACACTGCTGGACAGTGGGGCTTTAGGGGGTTTTTGTTGCTGGTGTTCCAAAATTAGTGACACAGATAAGTGTTCTGAGGTTTATTCAGATTAGTAAACAAGGAACATCACCTCTGTAGGGGAAAAAAATATAATTTAGCGACAAATGAATGGCACGATGAAGTTCAACAATAGCCATAACTCGTTCGAGTTACTACAACCGATGGTGTATATCATCTCTGCCGTGACAAAAAATTAATAGCGACAAAAGAATAGAATTATAAATTTTAATAACAGCGACAAGACACTCTTTTACTGTTGAAGTTATTACAGTTAATTGATTATATTATTTTATTCGAAATTAAAAACTATCACTAAAGAGTATCTAAAAGTTTAATTTGTTTCTTAAGATAACCTCCTGGAGAGTATTGTTATTAAAACTTGAAATTTATATGAAACCAAGGGAGGCATGTACATCGGGGGCACATAAAATCCTATCCTGCAAAAAAAAAATGGAGTAATGAGGCCTATTTGATAATTTGTTGGTTTTCTGTTTTTCTTCGGTTTTATAAACTAGAGAGAAGAAAAAAAATGCATTTGATACATAATTTTCATTTTTTTTTCTTCAATTTTAAAAATCAGTTCTAAAAATATCGTTGTTTTTTAAAACTCTTATTTAAAAGATTTGGGAATTCAGTTTTGGATTTTATTTTAAGACCATTACCACCCTCCCACCGCAAACCACCACAAAAAAAAAACTCAAAATTAAAACTAGGTAATCAAACACTCAAAATAAAAACTGAGTAATCAAACACCCAAAAGAAAAAAAACTAAAAATAAAAGCTGAGTAATCAAACACCCATTTATTTTTGTAAATAAAAAAAAAACTAAACTGCTCTTAATTTTTATTTTTTTGGAAACAAAAAATCAAAACTGAAAGTGATTTCAAACTCTACCTAAGAATAACAAATCTAATTTTTAGAGAAGACATCTAAACGTTAATTGTAGTATTAAGATTTTGGCTCTAATCCCGCTATTCGCTATGAGAAATAGCTTACAACTATATATATATTCGCTATGAGAAATAGCTTACAACTATATATATATATATATATATATATATATATATATATATATATATATATATAAATATATACTGATCATTAATTCTTACGAAGTTGTAATAAGAGTCTATAATTCAGTCACAGTAAAAAAAAAATTACCAAGAATAAAAAGTCTTAATTGATAACAAGTATGCAACAAGAAATAACGGGTTTTTTATTCTAGACATATGTTCATGGGCCGAGGAGGTGGTGGAGTTCACGTGATAGTGTCCATCGTCATTGGGCCGTGGAGATTCGGGTCGTGGAGGAACCCTGCCCTCTTTTGCATCCTTTTTTCAAACTTCTGCATCTCGTTTTGTCAACAAATGACTAATTTTGTGTTGTTTGGTGTTGAAACTTCCTCCAACGCAATCGATATAAGCAATATAAAATTAGTTTAACGTTGACATTTCTTACGGAATTTTTAGCGACATCTTGTTGCATATGAACTTATAATCGTTGTTAAGTTCTGTCAAAAATCTCACTCGTAGTTTTCAGTGATCAGTTATTTGTCTCGGGGACCGAAGAAAGTTACTCCAATAGGATTAAAGCAAAAAAGTGTTGGTTAATGAATATCTGTTCACCTTTCTCTGTTAACATTGCCCATTTTCGCATAAAATGTTACATCAATCGTTGTTCCAATTATGAATTGCACTCATGGCTAAATTGAACTAAATGAATATATTTAGTGTTGTGAGCTAAAAAAAAAAGGGGGTGCAATATTTTGAAATTGAAAGCGACAAGAAATGTCGATTATCATATTTAGCAAGAACGGGTTACGATTACTTTGAAAGAGCACACCGAGTATAAGAGGCACACCAGCTGTTTATTCCTAACTGACAATGGATATAAGTAGCATTTAACACTCGCCTTCACATGAAACGTTGGATACGTGATGACAAAAAACATTCAGATCATGGATCTAAATATAGAGAAGATCATGTTAGGGCACGAGGGCGAGTGTGGAACCTTCATCTAAAATTACGGCATAATGGCGATAATAGAATACAAGGTAATGAGTTCGACTTCACTAACATGTTAAAGTCTGATGTTCAACAAAAACATATAATTACAAGGAGCACAAGTCCTCGAAATATAATAGGAAACTCTTACTTATCCCCAACCGATTTAAAATATAGGTATCAAGATAGGATAAAAATATTGACTAAAACTCGCATCATAACAAGATACTACATGAAAATTTGGGTAGGTATGAAATTGAGACGTAGTAGAGGAGCGAAGGTACGAGGAATAAGTATCGCTAAATTTCTTGCAACGCTAATTAGAGTCAAAATTTTTCCGAAATCCGCTTTCAAATCTTGACTTTTCTCTACAAACAAAGAATGTGGACTAATTTGTTCTAATCTTCGGGTCCTCTACGCATGCATAACGAGACTTTGTACCGTGTACTAAATACAATATTCTTAGTGCCCATGATGCGTATGGCCTCGTTGGACAAAGATCTTGGAAGCTCGCACAAGATAAAAGATTCGCATGACTCGTTCTAAAGCGACGTCGTAGGCATTCACTCCTGAATCCGACAAGGGGAACCTAACTTGAGAGACTCGGGGGAAAAAAGGTTGCGCGGGCCCCACTCCCCGACAGATCCGTCCACGTGTCGCCTTCCTCGGACACCAATCGACCCTTACAATAGCACACGTTGCTACCGAGCCTGTTCAAACCGAGCAGAAGAGATCCCCTGCCCCGATGCTCCACCGTGGGGAACACGCCAGTCAACGGCTGAGATTGCTCTAGCATTTCGAGTCTCCCATCGACGGTTATGATGTCAGAGGGCAAGTTACCATTTTTCCCCTTAAGCTTGGGCCTAATTTTTAAGGTCCCCCGACTTCACTTTTTTATCTTTAATATTTTATCTTCTTTATGATAACAGACAAATATTAATTCAACCTTGCCCAACCGAAGAGCTTTTTGCAGCTTTAAATGTTACTGTGTTATTGGTGTCAATTTTAACCATGCCTAAATGGTTGTTATTGTCAACGTAGCTCGTGAGTTAAGCAAGCGTAAGACAACGATTTTTCTATCAAAAAAGAGAAGTGAAGTTTATATATCACTCTCTAGTTTTTACTTTAACTCATAAAACATGCATATGCTACATGCAGTTTGTTTATGAGTTCTTAGAATATGAGATTCTGTCACATCTAAAGGATAAAATTAGTAAATGATAATTTACTTTTAAAACGTACCCACTCACCTCAGAGTCTCTTCCTTTCGTACATGTACACATGAGAAGCATACGAAAATTTGGACAAAGTAAGAGAAGAAATCTCGTTTCAAATGGGTATAATTCGCTAGTTGAAAACGTCGCTCATATAACTCGATCGATACTGAACATGATAATGTTGTTTTAAAGGGACTTTTCAATCAAAGAAACAGTAGCCGGGGACTACGTTAATACGGTGGACGGGGACACACCACGAAGTTTGGCGGTTTGTGTGAATAAAAGATTTGGAATTAGATAATGTTGTTTAATTATCCAATTGCAGAGAAAATATGTATAATTTAATGGTGGGCTGGATGAGGAGAGGATAAGGCCTCCATTTCATCTTCTTCCATTTACCCTTTTTGACAAAACTTCCATTTCCTCTCTCTCTACGTACTTTCTCTCTCTACATCCATAGCTCCCACACACATGTTGTAGAGGGGGAGCTGGGCCGGGTTTTGTTTGGTTAAGAATTGATGTCGATCGCCTTGGAGAGCAGCGCCGGCGACCGGATCGGCCGGTTGCCCGGCGGAATGAGCTGCATCGGGATCTACGAATCGGCGGAGACGGGGAGGTTCGCCGGGGATCGGCGGTTGCCGTTGGATCCGGAGGTGGGCGAGGGGGACACGTGCAGCTCGTCGTCGATTGGGAGGGATAGTGACTCTTCAGATGGTGGTGGGGTTGGGGATGAGGATGGGGAGGTGCAGAGTAATTATAAAGGGCCGTTGGATTGTTTGGATGCTTTGGAGGAAGTTTTGCCTGTCAAGTATGTTTGCTCTTTTCATTTCGCGTTTATGGTTTTTGCTCTTGTTTATTTATGCAGGTTCTTGCGAGTTCCTAGGATAGATTTAGCACCTGTAGACGCTGATTCTAGTCATTGTTTCAACCCTATTTTGACATACTTGTATGATCTATGATTGGTGTTTGAGTTCGATAAAGTGTTTGCATGGTACTAAATCTACCTTACAATTCGCGAGAAATGAAAGGGGACATGTCTAATGAAACGGAGGGGGTACTTTAGGCGTACTCTTTGATCTTTGGTTATTTAGTGAAGTGATGAGCAGATCTTAGGTTGGGATCGTGCAAGAGAATCCTGTGTATGAATCTTTGAAACCATGTGCTTTATGACTTGATTTGAGATTTGAGGCAGTTCATTTGCACAAATGAGTTCCTGCATCTTTGAATTGCATGATTAGTGAATTACGAAGACCGACATCCCATAGTTTGTTTTTACTTTGGTGATAGTTAGAGAGACTGTATTGGCCTTCTTGTAGAGTTGTTTACGACCTTTTTCCGTATTTATAGCGAGGTTTAGTTACCATTGTTGATGTGGTCAAACCATTGGTTCTGACTATTATAGTTCCAATTTTCCGTTCCCGTTCCCATATATACCTGATGCCCGATACCTGAAATGGAGTGCTAGAAATCTGAATTAAGTGAAATTTGGGTGGCAGAATTGGCGGAATATGTCGAGAAGTATACGAGGAGATGGAAATCCTAGAACAATTTTAGGATGTTTGGTTGGTTGAATTGAAGAAAGCTGGTTGAGGCTGTTATTGAATGTGTGTTTCCTTTACTTCACTTTGCGTTACTTGTATATAAGTAGTAATTGATTAGCGTTATGAATTACTTCATATCCATCCAAAGGAAGAAATATACCGTGTTAACCAGTCAAGGGCATTGCTTAGGTATCTTTAACATTTTGAAGCACATAGGTGTTATGGACGTGAAAACATAATAACCTTTTGCGTGTTCTTTATTTTGGTTTGGGGTGTCATATGCATTGGGGGTTTGGGATGGGGGGGTGGGGATAGGAAGTAGGAATGGGGCTTGATATTCTTTCACAGAGTCTATTTACTATGTGTGTGCGAGAGGAGAGAGCTGCAAGAAAACCGCAGTTAACTGCTATCTTTTCCGGAGCTTCTCCGGTATGTCCGACGCTTGAATCTGTTTTATGCTATTTGTGTCTTATTCACTCTAGACTCTCTGTTAATGAACTGCTTGGGCTTTTCTTCAGGAGGGGCATATCAACTTTCTACTGTGGCAAATCAAAGTCTTTTACGAGTCTAGCTGATGCTGCATCTTGTTCTTCTATTAAAGACATCGCTAAGCCAGAAGATGCATACACTAGGAAACGCAAGAACTTACTTGCTCATAGTTATTTCTTTGACAAAGCATCTGATCATCCTCCCAGAAGCGGCGGTGGTGGGCTAATGAAGAAGCATGCAAAATCCAGTCGAAGCACATTTGCTCTTTCTTCAACTACGAGCAGCTCAGAAAGCCTTAATAACAGTGAGAGCTCCAACTCAGCTTCAAATTCGAACACGTCATCACCTAGTCACCGTCTTCCTCCTCGGCCTCCAAACAGTAGAAGATCACCCGAAAATGAATCTTCGCTATCACCTCCAAGGCGGAATTACTCTCCGTGGCGATCTTTCTCTCTCTCTGATTTGCAACATGCTGCTGCTGCTGCTGCTGCTCCTCCTCCCAGTGTAAATGGTTTAGCAATGAATAACGGACACAAGGAGAAATAACATACATTGACATCTACTAGGCTCCCCCTTCATCACCTCTAAAGTTCATATCATCCGTCTTTATGGTGTTTGGAGTTCTTTGTAAGCAGTTTGTTGGTTTGATGGTGGTGGTGGTGGTGGTGGCCTTGGCCGGTGTATTAGTTGTTTAAGGCATACCCTGTCTGGGCCTTTCTCAGATTGCAGTGGTGGCTGTACCCTCTATGTAACTTTGTTTCTCTCGTGCTATATATATATATATAATAATAATATATCATGATATAAGTTGCTCTCTGTATTATCAAAATTTCTTCGTCCGTCTTGGAATTTCTTCGTCCGTCTTGGGTTGGAGATGGTCCGGTGAGTTTAGATCTAGGTTTTCTTCTAGGGTTTTTTCCTCCCCCTCCCCCCTAGTTGCCCCCCTCCCCCCTGGATCTAGAAAGGTTGGTGTTCTGCAATTGCTGGTGGAGAAGGTTGGTGTTCTGCAATTGCTGGTGGAGATGTTTCTGTGCTCTGCCTGTCGGATTGTTGCGTTAAGGTAAGGTTGGTAGCTGCTGGATGATGGCGGTTTGGTCGGCGACGTTTGTTGCGTCTGTTAGGCTCTGATCGTGAGGACATTAGCCTGTTGGTGCATGTTGGCCGGAAAAGGCAGCGGTTCCAGTGGGTGTTCGTCTTCTGTGCCCTTAGGGACTTGGCAGCAGTGAGTTGGCCGGACGGCGATAGGGGAGCGATGCATGACGGGGCCACGTGTCTGGACTGTGGGCTGGGGTGGACAGACAGTTGGTGTTCTTTGATAGGTTGTTTTTTTTTTGTTTTGTGTGGGTATCTTGTTTCATTTCTTAGTTATCTTGTTTTTTTAGTAGTTATCTTGTTTTTTATCCTGTTTTAGTTAATGTTTATCTAGTAGTGTTTGCTAGTTATTTTCATAATTTCTTTGGTATTCATTGCAATGCCTATCGGATGGGGGTGTCATCCGACTGTCTTTTACTTGCCTTTTGGCATGCTCTGTAACCTCCTGTATTTATCTTGGTATATATTTCTACTCTTCTCTCACAAAAAAAAAAAAGGACGATGAGAACCAAATAGTTGGTAAAAGTCAACGGCAGTGCTATAGAGGACGGGGCTCCCTACAAGAATAACTGAATAAGTCAATTCAAGCCGTTGAATGAACTACAATGATGCAAATTCTTATGTTTTTACTGTTCGAATGAATGTATGAGCTACACGCAGTGAAAGGATAGTTCTCTAGGAACTGTCGTGCGCATTGCGTCTTACGGTCTGGTCCGGTGAGCATGTGGGTGTTATGTGCAAGATAAGTATAACGTTCTGGTAGGGTAGGTTCAACATGTTATCCTTGATAGGGTAGGCTCAACACGTTATCTTTAAAACTAAGCGTTAGGCGAGTGTCAGTTTCTATTTTCGGGTATACGTAGGATGGGGGGAGAATATGACGAAAGCGGGTTTAAAGTGCAGTGTAACGTTCTGGTAGGGTAAGCTCAACACGTTATCCTTAGAGTTAAGCATTAGGTGAGTGCTACAGTTTTTATTTTCGGGTATACGTAACATGGGGGGAGAATATGACGGAAGCGGGTTTAAAGTGCATATGTTTATGAGCAAAAGGTGGTTTACAATGTACCAAGATTTTGTCCCCTATGAAGTTTTGAAGTGTACATTAGTATTCAAGTTTGTCCATAGTCAACCCCTCTCTCTCTCTCTCTCTCTCTCTCTCTCTCTCTCTCTCTGAAAAAGAAAAAAAGAACCCTCTTCTCTCCTCAACCCACATAGCGTTTCCACTACCACCGCCGATATACTCTGGCGAGTGGTGGTATGGTAGAGTAGGGTTTGCCGTTATATCGTTAATTTCAGTGTTGTTTTTGTTAATTTAGCCGTTCTTTTTCTGATGTATGTCCTTGCCGAGGCTAGATCTATGGCCTTGGGGTGGGCTTGTGCATGGAACGTCGGCTGCGACGCCTAATCTCTGGTGGCAGATCATTAGCTCTGTGGTTGAGATGGGTTTGTTGGGGTGGTGTTGGTGGTCAGAATTTTGGCGATGTCAGTATGGGAGGTAGTTATGGTGGGATCTCCGATTGGTTTGGTGGCCGTGGTGGTGTCGACCGGTTGGAGAAGGAGGGTGAATTTGTAGGAAAGGGTTTTATCTGCTAGGGTTGTCTTCCCCCTCCCCCTTAGTGGATCCCTTCCCCCCTTTTGCTATAGAAAGGTTAGGTTTTTGGGTTTGGTGGTGGTGGATGTTGCTGCAGTGGTGGACGGTGTTTTCAGGCTTCGGACGGTGAGGCTGCTGGCTGGGCAAATGGTGGCGCGTTGGTGTGGCGGAGATTTGGGATGTGTGTTGCAGGTGGTGGCAGTTTCAATGAGATTGCAAAGGTTGAAGGTTTGTTGGTTTGATGGTGGTTCCATATGGCTGTGGTGGTCTGTTGGTGGTGCCGCCGAAGGTGGTGACGGTGGATTGGAAGCTGATGGGGGACGGTTGTGTGTGCTAATCTAGGGCGGAGGGCAGTTGACAATTGGCGATGGTGGCCTCGGGATACAGGTCTCGGTGTGGTTGCAAATCAGGTTTTGTGTGTGTGTGTTTTTTTTTTTGGTTTGTTATCTTGCTTAGTGCATATTTTCATAAAAATTAATAAAACATGATAACAACTAAAAAATAAAAACAAAAATAGTCTTTATTGTTTAGGTTTTATGTACTTTTATTTGTTTTTACTTATGTTGTTGTTGTTGTCGATTTTATTTGTACTGTAATTCTTATTGGATGGGGTTGTCATCTGAGTGTTATCTTCAATATTAATAATAAGGTCCTTACCTCTTTTCAAAAAAAATTGTTCATATAATTGATAAATACTTACTCTTCCACTGGTACTAAGGGCTTGCCTTAACACACAGGCAAATGTTCTATATATTTACTTGGGTGATGAGCTTTTGTTTGTTGAACCCACTCTAGCGCATATCCATCTAAAATTACTCTCTTAGAAAATATATATATATATATATATATGTGTGTGTGTGTGTGTGTGTGTGTGTGTGTGTGAAAGTCGAAACTGAGAGAATGTTGTTCAGTCATCACTTATCACTTATATGGACACTCTCTTAATTTGTCACATGGATTTTCCTATTTTGAATTTTCAAAATGTTTTAAATTTACTTACCTTTGTAATAATGATCTCTCTCTCTCTCTCTCTCTCTCTCTCTCTCTCTCTCTCTCTCTAAATTCCTTCCTTTCATTTGAAATTCAACCATTTTACATTTATCTCTCTTCTATATCATCATGTCCCATTCAAGAATATTATTTATATCCTTACAATTCCATTAATTCCTAAATTTTGACAAAAGTATTTATCTGTATATTCCTTCTTAATCTTAATTATTTTTTATTGTTTAGGGAAACACGATATTCTCCATCAGTTTTTCTCTTAAACTATCATAATTTCCTTCCTTTTATTTCATTACAAGTTTTATTACAGTTTACACTCCCATTTTTTTTCCAATCATTTATTATGTAATGTTATTCTTTTTTTGGTGGTCTTGAGTAATACAACATCAACACACGGGTTATTACTGTTAGTATTATCACTGCAATTGCTATTAGTCAATAGAGACTATTTCTATTATTTCATACACAAATTTTCATCTTCATTTGTCACTAAAAACTAACAATTATTACTCAAGTTCATTTTTAACGATAAAAATTGATAGGCGAACTCCTTTAAAAAGGTAAAAATAAATTTTAAATTATCTTATCATTTAATTATTATTAGACATACAAATATGAGATTTCTCAATAAGTATTTTGATGATTGTTGCTCCCGTGTGCAATGCACGAGATCAAAACTAGTAATAATGAATCTAAACACATTTTACTTTATTTAGGTCGCAGCGGCCTAGCCCGAACCCGGCATAAATGAACCATTGGTACTTCTTATCGAATAAGGTTAGTTACACTTACATCTCTGAAGTTAAGACGAAATTACACGCATCTCTATTAGTTTTGACAAATAACAGTGACGTCCGTTAATTAAACGGAATCATGAAATACATAACGGTTTGAACAAAATGACAATATTGTGCATGACTCGGAAAGCATGGAATAAATGGCTTGAATGCCATCCCTTATCTCTCCTCTTTTGCAACCCGCCACTGTAGCATCAGTTACACAGTGCCAACACTGGTTGTCCTCATCTTTCTTTTCCTGTTTTCTCTCATGACAACACCCAACTCTTGATAGCACGCACCACCACCTAGATTTCATCTCTAAAATTAGTACGATCGCCTATCTCCACAGCCACAAGTAAACGCGTCAAGCCACCGCACCAAGCCATTCATCATCTCTTCACCACTGATGCGCTGACCACATACCATCACCCTGTCACTATCATTATTGCACATGACCACCATCAGTCACCACGATCACCCATAACCCCCCCCCCCCTTCATAAATCTGCGTTAAGGCTTGGGATCTGCGTCCCACCACCAAACTTCAGCCTCATATCATGCTGCCGCAACTGCCACCGCCACCTATGCACGACAACCCCACGTCACACAATCCCCCATCATAGTCCCGTTCATGCCACTGCAAACTCACATCACAGCCATGTTCACGCTGCTAATAGATCTTTCACCACCACCATCGTCCCACCACCGCATCAACCATATTTTGGTGGTGGGGTGTGTAGTGCCAGTAAGGTCGTGGGTCGGTGTTGATGGAGCAATCCAGGAAGACGGGAGAGAGAGAAAGAAAGATTTAAAAATTAAGAAAATTGAATTTCAAATTTTCATACATTATATACTACGTAAATACAGTATAACGGTAGCATTGACATATAAAAATACGTATTGATGACACTATTAAAAAAGTACATTATTTTAAAGGGTCAACGTTGAATGGACATAGCTGATACCTTTTCAAAATTAGTAGTCACAATCTATTACATTTTTAAACTTTGTGTTCTTGAATATAATTTCAACATGACCCCATCGAATATTGTAGAGCGCACTTGGACACAAACTAGTTATTCATTTCCCAAATGCAACTTATAATTAATAAGTATGAATATCATCATTGAGAAAAATTGCTCCCTACGCTTTTGAGACATATTAGTTTAGGTCGCAACGACTCAGTCTAAACCGAACCACTTATAATCATGTATCCTATAACTCTTTCTTTTTTTGCATGCACAAAAGCCTCTTATACATGATCATCTTATATTACTCAGACTATACCTCACGATTCCAAACTGATTAAGATGCGGTTGAATTATACACTATCCTTGCAAAATCTCATTTCTAATAAAATGTAATAAAATTTACATGATTTAGATTAGATCGCATGTTCGAGTCTCATCGAACTAATTGCATGTTGAAGGTTCATCGAACTAATATATTTTGGGTCAGAAAAAGAAAAATTATAAAGAGCAAGAGGAGTTTTGCAATTTACAAACCAGACATCCCGCCAAAATCACTCTATCAGCGGAAGACCAAACAATCAAGTCGGCAAAGCAATCGACACGAAGAGGCGGCGCAGAACACAAGGGCTGCAAGCATCATTAACCAAGCAAACGATGCCCACAACGCGCAATAGGCCATAATCACAACACCCCATCAAAACTCTAGCCACCACGGCCACGCCCTCCAGTTTCAGCAGCGCTGGACATGCATCAAACACCTGATATGCATAGATTCACACAAATTGAAACCAGATTATACAGCCCCCAAAATCCAAAGCAACCAAATTTGTCACAAATAATAGTAGTTTCACACGTAATATACTGGGAAAAAGGAAAAAACTAGGGCAGTTCCATAACTGATTCTTTAGTTATTTGCTACACTGAACTGGGTATTGATGATTGAACCAAGTCCGTAGCAAGAAGTTCAATATGAAGAGAAAATGTGTATGGAATCCGCTTTTAATCGTCAGGTACGTGTACCCTATTGCGGCAATGAGAAGAAAGATCTTTTTTTTTTAATGGGTAATTTTCTTTGTGATTTTGACTTTGTTTATTTTGCTTTATTACCTGCATACTACATTATAGTTCTATGAATACTTAGGGGGTGTTACAATAACAAGGAGTATTATAGAAGAAAAAGCTACAGTTTGTGTTGCTGAGACCCTTTTTTGTTTTTTAGAAGAAAGATCTTTTTTTTATTGGTAACTTAACTTTTTCTAACACATTGCACTTCCAAGAATTCTTTGATGGGAAATTAATCTTGTTTCCTAGAAACTTAGAAGAAGAAACAAAGTTTTAAGGTGATGCCCTATTGATTTTTAGGCATAAAGGGTAAAGGGTGTGAATTGATTTCCTGCCTTTGTGCAAGTTAGTTTATTATTTCATTACCAAAAAGGATATTCTGCTTTGGTTTTTAATCCTTAGGTACGTGTACCCTTTGCAGCAATTAGAAGAAAAATCGTTCATAGTAAATTGGTATGCTTTTTAATTAACTTTGTATTTCCTATATCAATTACAATTGCAAGAATTGTCTGGTGGAATAAATCTTGGTGTTATTATAACTTAAAAGAAGAAGCAAAAGTGTGTGGTGATACCCTCTTTGCTTTTTGGCATTTGGAAAAAGGATAAAGGGTGTGAATTGATTTCCACCCTCTTGTATAAGTTAATAACTTTCAATGCCAAGAAGAGTTTCTTTGGCATTGGATTGGAGTAATTTTGGGGATACAGACAAAAATTAAATAGAAGGTCCCCCCTTTTTTGTTATTAAGCGAAAAGGTAAAAAGAGTGTGAATGTAGTCCTTCCCTTTATGTTTTGTAGAGCTTTACAAGTGGTAAATGCCACCGCTTCACGCCCTCTCGAATGTCACAAGTATGAGGTATGTAGTAAAGTTTGCAAGAGGGTAATAGAAAGTTGATCCTTTTAACAAAGATTGTCTTACAAGTAATCTTTTGTGTGGCGTTCCGACTGTCTATTTTTGGTTGGGTGACAAGTTTCTGGCTTGTTGGGAACCATATCCAGGCAGGGACCAGAGCAGCCTAAGACATGGTCAAAGGATTGGAATTTTTACCATAGAATGTAACATGAATGCAGTACGATTATCGCGTAGTCAGACAATGAAATTAGAATTGAATTTCTTCATCTATGAAGCCAAGCCTTATATCAAACTCAATTCACCACAACCCATTAGGAGTTTTAGGACTATATCAAGGAATCTGTCCAGCATAGTCAGAAGGAATTTAAAAAGAAAAAGGAACTTAAATTGGGTAATAGCAACACAAAAATATGTGGGGTAAATCTTGATCTACTTTAGGGCCTTATGGGGAGAGTCTAGTTGTGTTGCCAATACAGAGCCGCTCAAGGCATCAAAAGGCTGCAGGAGTAGCAAAAAGTTATTACCAACGGCGGCACTTTCATCTCGCTCGCATCCCTAACTTGTAAATTGCTATAGATTCTGTAGTTTAGTGATCAAGGCTAATTTAGATGGCAGAAGTATCCTTTTATGAACAATAGCCTTTGCTACATTATGTTTCATTTTGTATTTTGTTTGTGGTAGTATTGCAGTATCTGGTAGCATGATTAACCTTGACAAAGCCTCAACCTCTTAATATGTGTCCCAAGTTACCAACTTGGAGGATTGTCTTCTTTGAAGTAAGAAAGTATGGGAAAAACTTAATAAGGTGATTACAGGAATTGTCGACTATGTCAGTTAAGCAATAAGCTTCAACTTTACTTATGAGTCTTCCATGTAAACATAAACTTCATGCCATAGGATTCATCAGACTGTTAACTCCGGCCAGCATAGATCATGCAGCCTATTTTAGGCAGTTAGAGCTCACTACCGAATTGTATCGTAGAAAAGTACCCTTCAGTGGCCACTTATTTTTTGCAGTTGTTGCTTCCTCACAAACTATCATCTGTTGTAGTGGTAGGACTTTTGGCGGCTTAAATAGCTTCTAGTGATTCTTTAAACTACTAAATCTTGAACTTGCCACTTTTTACAACACTCTTGTTCACGTATGACAAAATGCAGAAAATCGGGGCAAAAGCTGTATCGACAATGTGACGACAAACAATTGTTGCTTATGTTATAACAAATTCTTCAATACTTAGACAAATTTAACGGTAGAGTTTAATTGTCTTCACGAGGCTTCCTAGTAAATAGGACGTAAATTGGTTCGTGTGTTTTATACCAACTTTAGTTGACGGTTGTAGAGTACCAACTAATGACAGGACGCGTGCCTTGGACGGCCTGCTCCAGCGTCTATGAGTCAAAGTTTCTATATAGTCAACAGCAATCTACACTTCACGACACACATAATTCCGCAATTCATCCAAATTATTGAATCCCGACTGAACAAAGTTGCCATGTTGCGGAACCGCTCCTACTGGCATATGACAAATTGCAGAAGGAATTACGGGAAAAAAATGATTGACAATGTGACGACAAACATATCATAACGAACTTTTAAAACTGTGACTTAGATAATTTTCAACATAAGTTTTTCAATCATTTAGGATTAGTGCATACTAATTAGTAGGATGGTAACTACTTTACTTGACACAATTATCTATATGGACAGATCAATCAAGGCTAATGAAGTATGTCCAAAAAAACTAACTATTAGCAAGAAATTTCAAATAATTAGGCAGATACAAGGATTATGAACAGAAACATAGTAGCCAGCTATACTATGTCAGCTTTAGAGTATGTCATGTCCTGACCTCAACCTCCAAATGTTTAAACCTTGTAATCAGTCCATGATTTGAAGACAGGGAACTTAAATCTTGTAACCTACACAAAAGGTAGAAGTTGGGATAATTCCGAGTTAATGCAATGTGGATTGAAGAGCCTATTACATGAATTCGGTTGAGATGGACAAAATGTAAAAATGAAGGGGAAGTATAAAGAAATCACTCGTTAAAGAGAACTGCTTGAGATTCTATAAATCTTGCCCTCTCATTCAACAGACTGAGATGGAAAGGGGTTAAAACTAAGGCGTTACATTTGCTTTTTGACTTTGTTATAATTAGCCAACCATGCAATTGCCGGTGGATTGGCCAATTTGGTAGGTACTTTGTGTTCTTTGATTCCTTCGCCCTTTGTCACGTTAGACGTGTGTTAAGTATTACCTGCACCAGATACTAAACTGACAGAAACGGTAAAAGTTTGAGATGACTTCAATTGTGAGATTACCGTAACCACATTAACTGCACCCCACTAAGGATGATTTTCTTTCTGGAAATGGTTCCAAAGTAATAATAACACTCTTCCAAATAGGTTAAACATTGATAAGCGCAACTTTATGGCTTTTTCTCACTCTGAGTTTGGATCGCTGTGTTATAAATTGGGTTGATTTGAGGAGGAGTTGGCTACAGAACAGATGAGTTCTTAGGAGCAAACTTCTCCGAGGAGACTTGCATTTCAGGTTTATTTTTGCTTGCTACATACCTTGCATCTTTAGTTCAATGTTGGTGGCCTTGAATTGTTTCTTCTAATAATCTCAAAAAGGTGATACATGTCTGCAAATACTGGTTGATGAAGGCATGGAGCATTACAAATATATTTTCCCAATTTATCTTCTGTCACTGAATTCATGCAGCCACCTTTGCTATTTAGGCTGCTACCTCCTCATATAAGAATGTAGCCTACTTGAACAGTTCTACACGAGGTTTGGTCTCTGGACCCCTCTTTCTGTATCCTACCAAGGTGGTAAGGATCATGCTTATTGCTTTTACTCTCATTTGAAATATGGCAAGATGTGTTCCAGATTTTGGCCGTCCGAGTATCCATGCTCTTATGTTTTGCATGCAAGGAAGTTTTAGTCATGTTTATTGCAATTTTTTTAGTTCATTAAAATTTATCTGCTTTTGAGATCTGCTGAAGATTTAACGATCTGTATTTTGTGTTGCAGGATTTAATGCTCTTTGAAAGTTTCTCTACCTTCAAGGTCGTGGCTTTTTTGACAATGGCTTTTTCATCCATATACATTTCCCAGGAGGAGTTCAATCTTTTTCATTCAATCGATAGGAAGCTCTACACACTGCTTGTAAGTGACCTTTGGCGTGATCCTTTGGAGTCTATGCAGATCATTGCCTTATGGCTCTGGTTGGAGAGAACTGGCTTCTACAATGTTGTCAAAAGAATATTGTCTTTACCTCATGTCCTGATAAATGAACTTGCAGACGAGGCTGTTACATGTCTCAACTGCATTAATAACCCTCAATTTCTGTTCTCACCTGAAACAAGCGAGATTTCTCTCACCAATAGCTTTATGAAAAAAGAGATCTCTCTCGGTTTCTTTCATGAAAATCGTCTCATTGCAATCCGTGGAGTCGCCAAGGTTGCGAGGGAAGTTTGTGTCAGGGCTCTAACAGACATCATGGAGCAAGCCATTAGGTTAAACACTGCAAAAAATATGGCTGAAAGCGAAATGATGGTTCATGGCTTTGCTCACATGGGAATTGGAGCGGATACTGCTGTTGTGGGCCAGGGCAGGAACCACGGAACGACTGAAGTGCCGGCAGACGACAGAACCATGTTCGTGACCTTCTCAAAGGGATATCCTGTGGCTGAATGGGAAGTGAGGGACTTCTTCAGTAGGATTTTTGGGGATTGCATCGAGTCCTTCTACATGCAAGAGGTGAAGCCGCTTGAAGATCAAGCGCTGTTTGCTCGAATCGTGTTCTGTTCGCCTACAATCATTGAACTCATTCTCGGTGGTGTTGTCAAAGCAAAGTTCACGATCAATGGGAAGCATGTGTGGATGCGCAAGTTTGTGCCAAAGCACCCAAGAACCTCGCCACCACCATCTCCCACACAGGATCCTCCAGCAGCTGTCTAAGCTAGTCCTTTTACGTGTGCTTGCTCCTCTGTTAAATAGTACTTCTGTTTAATGAAAGTCCACTGGTGGACATTGTAATAAACAAACTTCTATTTTCTGAGGAATGAAAGGTACTACGCAATAATTTGGTCAGATTTCATACTTCAAGTTTTAGAAAACATTACCTCAAAGGGAGGTTAATCAGTGGTTGTCAATTAATGCAACACGAAATAACATTTTTCTTATGCCTCCTTAACACATACACAACTGATAAAACTGGCAAAGCCTTGTCAATCTGAGAAACATCCATTAAAAAATCTTACTGTTACACATTTACTGCAACAGGCAAATGTGAGAACATCAGTGCTGGAGCCTGATATGTTTGTTTTGATGTTATCATCTTACCAAGTAGAACCTTTGTCATAGTTGTGGAAAACTATATAAGCTTCATTCTTAGATTACATCGAAGGTCTAGGCCAAAAATTTCCAGTCAAAATTTAGCTTGAAAGTCTTGGTCCGACCATGTCCATGAAAATCCGCAGAGGTACTAATGTACATGTTGCCAAAAACAAGCTGCTGGTGTCCTTTTCCTACCTTCTCAAATTATGGTAGTTTGTAAGATGTGTCATGATTGTAAATCCCGAGTGCCAAACCAAATACCGGTAAAGGTTATGAGATATATTGGCGCTTGGAACATCAAACCTATCACTGTCCTTGGCTTATTTTTTATGCACTCTAATAAGAAAGAAAAAAGTTTAGAAAAAACCAATGAATAGAATATTTTATCGCATAGTTGATCCGACCTTGTCTATTCAGTAGTTTGAAATACTTTAATGACAATGGTTTTCGCTTTTGTGGAAAAAAGTTGTTAATAACCGTTACAACAGTAGTTTAATAGATTCTAGCAAAATCAAAATCTAGGACGAGAAAGAACTCTTGCTACGTCTATGACTTGTGGTATTCCATCTAGTCCAACGGATATGAATCCCTGATATGTTGGCCAAATCTAGTTCAAGATCTAGTAAAGAACTTCATTTTTTTGTAGGGCGTGCAACGACTTTTTTGGGTCCAAATTGCAACAACATTGTTTCCATACGATGAATACAAGCAACAACATTGGGTCTAAGATGTGTTACGAGCTATTGAAACAACAAGCAATCTAAGATGTGTTACGAGCTATTGAAACAACAAGCAATTAAATGGGGAATACAAACTCACAACTGTATAAGGTTTACCATTATAGCTACGTATCTTGGAGCTTGATCAGTTTGAGATTGTAATTTCACTATTCTGCAATAATTTACAATGCAGAAAAACTCTTATTCTGTTGTCGTTATCTGTCTCAACTGAATGCACAATACATATGAAAATTTCGGAGTGACGAAACTACGTAAATGCAAAAGTGTCCTTCCATATTTACAAAAAGGACGGCCAAGGTGGAGAACTATTGTACAAGACTTTTTTGCTGACAATATAACCTTCTTGAAATCATGCTTCACGTATAACTCGATGATACAAATCTGCATAGAAGAAGTGTTTTTGCTGCCTTTGGAGTATTAAGTTTCTTTTGGGTGAAAATGGTGTATAAATGAAGAAATATTTACATATTACTCAAGAAAATAAAAGAGAGAGGGACATTAAATGTCAAAAAGTTAAAAGGAAAGGGCAGATTATGGAATAGGCCAATGCCTCGTCTCTTCACTCCAGTCCAAGAGTCCAGAGAGTCCATAATAACACACCAAAATTTAGCAACAAAATCAATTTCCTCAAATGGGTATAGCCGGATAGACAATTGAAACCCTGTTCATCTTCTACATACAACGGTATGAAACACAAACCGTCCTTTCAGTTTTTAATTGCGTGTGTTTGTGTGTGTTTTTCTTAAGTTTTTGGTTTCAAAATATTGAGTTCTAATCTGGGTTTAGTTACTGCGCGTGTTACATACTTATGCTGTGTATGCCTTTTTGTGTGCTTTATACTTTCACAGTGTGTGCGCATATGATTGTTTACACCCTAAAATTCAGACGTTTGAAATACTGGACGAAATCTTGAATTCTAATTTGGGTTTTATATGGTGGACTAAGACGAGTAAACATGTGATTTTATTGAATTTTGTTTGTACATCGTTCGGGTTTTCAGAATGGACTCAGGTTCGAATGGAGAGGAGCCCAAGTCGTGGGATGAATTGTACAAGGTTGATTTGATGCCGTCCGAGTTGTTTTTCAAGTTCAGGAAAGAGATTGAAGGGTTCCGTGTTGGTGTCAATTTGGAGGTACAAACTTATTGTATTGTCGAATTGCTAAGCTTTGGGAAAGGCTATTTTCACCCCCTTACTTGCTATTCTACCCCCTTCTTCCTCGCAAAAAGATTGATAATTGTTACTAGAATATAATTGTAGCGACAAAAGGGGGATGGGAAAGCATATAAGGGGTTTGAAGTAGCATTTCCTGCGAAGTTTTAGTCCTTAGTTGACTGTGGTTAGCTAATAATACTAGTCTAAGTGATCCAGTTTGTCTATTAATGATGTTCATAGTTACTTTAGAAAGAGAAGGATGACAAATATGGAGTTTGTGAAATGACAAAGTTGGAATCAGTTTTGAAGTGGCCTTTCTCGGATACAACTTTGTGATCTCTACCTTCATTATTTTCTCTTTTCGAGTGATTGATTGTCCGGAAATTGGACTGGAACATTGTCTGCTATTGGGATTGTTTTGTAATGTAATTTTAGCTCCGAGTACAAATGCCTTCAACTCTTGTATTCATAGTAGGAGTGTAGAACTCAACGGTGAAGCTGTTTTAGTTAGTCCAGGAGTGATAGGCCTTGTTACGTAGAGATCTTTGTTATGTCTGAAGCAGCAGTATCAAGGCACCAGGATGCTGCTGTTGTGTATGTGTCGGACACGTGATAGTACTGAGCAACTAGTTTACAAGCGATTCCGGCAAAGAATGAGAGCACCTTCCCTGCATAGCTGATACAAGTACATGTACATGCTGGCCTGTTTGGTGCTAAAGCTAGGTTCCTGATTGCTGGGTTAAATGCTTGTTTGCGATCAGTTTGTCGGATAAAGTTACTAGCCATGCGTGAGAAAGGTTGTTGAGCCGAGCTCAGTTAGCTAAGAAACACTCTTGGAGACAGGTTCTTCATGAAAGTGGGGAAAGGCTGCGTGCATCGGCCCTCCTCAAACCCCTGCAATCGCCAATCGGGGAAGCCTTGTGCGTCTTCAGCTTAGCTGGGTTAAAGGCTTGTTGGTACCAAGCTTCAAATTGGCTGGGCTTGCTTGCTTATAATCCCATTGCTGTGGCTCATATCAATCAAACTTGACACCTTTAACACTGTAGGCGTATCAGCATGTAAAATTTTCATAGACAAATCTGACTTGTATAGCCACACATGTGAAGAAACATATGTAATGCAGCGAGGTAGTCCTTTAATATATTGTTGGGTTGTTTTGAATGAATGGTTGCTATTTTGTGGATATAGAGAATATGCTGTACATTTTAACTTCCTAGTACATTATATTGGTTCAGTTCTACAATGCTCCGATCAATGAGTACCAAGCAAAGCTGGTTTTAAAACCTTTATCCCCTGAGCGGATGTGGAAGTTCACATATGAGCCTTTGCATCATGATGTGCGCCTTCATTCTAAGAAGATCCCAGTAACCAAATTTCTAAATCTTCAGGTTTAACCTCTCTCTCTCTCTCACTCACACACACACACACTCATCCAGGTCTGCATCAAGATTAGATTTTTGAAATGGTGCAGGTAGGCATTGGCCACAGTTTTCAGTTGCATGCAACTGGTTGGAAATGGAAGCTTACTACTTGTTTAGGTGGAGATGGTATGTCTCGGATCCGGAATAAGACATCACTTGGCTTGTGCCCTGGTGTGGATTTCCGTTTCGGGTGGAGAGCAGACTATGTACTTCCAGAATTTACTGGGCAAGTTCCCTTACCAAGGAGTAGTTTATAATCAAAGAGTGCAGATATTTGTTCTTTTAGATATTTGTTTTTTTAGTGAATTGCAGATTTCTTTTACTTCTTTGCTCTATTGTGTTGCCCAGTATGTTTCATTGCTGCTGGGTGTGTTGCTCATGATAAGAATTTGGCTTGCACAGGGCTGTTGGAACTGGTGAACCGTTGTTCAATATGAACTCAGGACGCCTAGAAGCATCACTGGACAGAATCGAGACCATTTTGACCCATACAACTTAATTGATACTTGACTAGATATGGTAATCTGTTAAGTTTCTCTAAATATCTTCAATACGGTTAGAAAACACTTAACCAGTGCTTATCAGCGTTTTGTACATTTGAGTATTCCACAATAGACTTGAAAGGATTCACGCTATATTCTTTCCTCTTTGTTTCTGGAAAACTGTTACCGACTACTTTTAGGCTTGAATTTGGTTGAATTCACCATTTGATCTCTCACCCTATCTTTACTTGTTCGTGATCAGCAGAACTATGGGTTTCCATAATGGGTAAAGCGTTTGGCATGCATGTTGTAAATGGAGGTATGAGATCATCACTGGTTGGTTATGTCGTTTGAAACTTGAAGGCTCCTAATAGATGGGATTGTGTAGCAGTTGATGAGGGCTCGGTAAATTTTTGTGTACAGAGCACCATGTACTTGAATGGTTTTTATAGCAATGTTATTGCCACAACTCTATGCCTTCTTTTTCTTCTTAGAACTTTTTTTTCCTTTCCTTCTTAAGGAAGATGCTTTATATACTTGGGTCATCAGTTAGCCCTGGAACTAGCAATCTATGAGCGATAGATATGCTGAATTGGTGTCGTCTGTTTCAGTTAAATGTGGCGGCCGTTCTTCAAACTTTACTTATATTGATCGAACTTTTAAGCATCAAAACTCGTGTACGGCCGGCTTATTAGTTCCAACATGAGATCTTGAACTGGGAAAAGAATCACATCTCCCCAGCTAATTGCCCTTTTTAAGTTTCCTCTTCGTCATCTTCCCACAAGATTTTCTGTGGATATCGATCTGATGCATTCAGTTTCCATAGGCCTTGGGGATGTCACCTGAGCACCCCTTCACCAAGAATGAGACTCACAAGTTATGGTGTTGGTCTTCCAAGGCCTTGGGGATATTGAAATGGTACGAGAGTTTACATGTTCGGGCCACATGGCCGAGCAAGTGATAATACAGATAGGGAATACGAAAAAATGCAAACACAAATAACAGTGCACACGACTCGTATCTATGTAAATTCAACCATGGCAAAATTGGGTCCCGTATTTTTAGCGTGCCGCTAACCCAATCCTGGTGAACTGTGGTGCGGGCACGACAAGCAAAGTTAGCCAGTAACCTGATTCTTTCAAAAAGTGCTAATCAGTCCGGTAAATATTAAAGACAAGCAAAGTTAGTCAGTAATATGATTCTTTCAAAAATTGTGCATCAGCTTTGTCAATATTAAAGTGATGAAATTCAGTTACAATATAACAAAAAGTCATAGATAACAGGTGCCACCATATCTAGTATATCTTATTCAGAACCCGCCAAATGGTGAAGGAGAAAACGAGATACAGTTAGAACTTGAATACGATAAGAAAAAAAATGCAAATAATCAACATGGTATTGAACTCATAAAAACTGATACACCAAGGTGTCATAATTGTGCCTTGATGACCATTCATATTTCATATTTGAATTTACACACCGTAGGCATTCAAATTTTAAAAACCCAAACATCATCAGATTTAAACTTTTGAGGGACAACAGATTACCATAATCTAAACCCTTTACAAGCAGAAGCC
This sequence comes from Escallonia rubra, assembly GCA_033065855.1. Taxonomy (NCBI): domain Eukaryota; kingdom Viridiplantae; phylum Streptophyta; class Magnoliopsida; order Escalloniales; family Escalloniaceae; genus Escallonia; species Escallonia rubra. The sequence goes on along the minus strand of JAVXUO010002261.1, from coordinate 229,679 downwards.
AATAATGACTCATGAAAGCCCAATGGCATCAAAATCTGTTGTACTCTTTAAAGCCAAAGTGCAGGGGACATATATAAGCTAGCCGTTGTGGCCCTCAACGGCCAAAATCCTCCTCACTATAAATTTCAAAATTTTCCACTCCCAATACAAAGCAAACCAGTCTTGTCCTTCTTCCTCTATCACTGTAAGTACTGCAAAATCAGTTTAAGAACATCCTACAATGGCTTCATCTAAGCTCAGAAGCTCATGTTCCTTCCCAAACATGCTCCTTTCATTCTTCAATTTCCTTATTTGCATCCTCTCTGCAGCCTCTCTTGCCCCGGTTATCTTCTTGAAAATGCCACCCACCTCAATGGGCTGGGCGCTCCTCATGGTGTCTTCCATCTCCCTCATCTCATCGTTTGTGGGTTTTTACTCTCAGCTCATGCACTGCTGCTTCCTGACCCACATATCCCTCCTCCTTGCCTCGTCAATCGGTCAACTACTCGCCATTTTGTCGCTGTTCACGAAGGAGAAATCCAGCCTTTCGATGCTAAAATCGCCAAGAGACCCGAGAGAGGCGAAGTTGTTGGTAAGATTGGAATGTGGGGTGCTGATGGCCATGTTTGTCATGCAGTTGGGCGTCTTGGCGCTGACGTGTGCGGTGCACAGCTGCTGGGTGAGGGAGTACGAGGGTATAGAGGCTGAGAGGGAGAAGACGGCGAGGAGGCGGAGCCGGAGGATCGCGAGAGTGCAGGAGGAATCGATGGCGAATGTGGCACAGATATCTGATAGCAAGGCCAAGGAGTTGGACGAGAAGATGAAAACCAAGTACGGGCAGTGGGTGAAAACTGATTTTGAAGGCTAAAAAGGAGCTTCAAATAGTTTCAGTTCTTCAATCTGTTTATTGAGTGTGCTTTTGGGCTGCTGTTGCTTTCCTTTTTGTTGTGCCTTTGAGGTCACTATGGGGGTGGCTACTGGTTGTGTTGTATATTTAAGCCCGAAAAGAGTGGTGGTGTCAATGAGTAATGCAGTGTCCCCTGTTTCCTATGCTAATGCTTAATTCAGATTGGTTCTGTGTCATTAAATACTAAGAAATGAGTAAACATTAGGCCTCAAAGTAGATTGATTACCTCTATTTTCTTGAGCTGAATTAAGATTTCTGAATTCAAGCAACGAACACCCAAGCCAGCATCTTTGACAGGTAAAAAAATCCTCAGAGCTGTCTCATTGGGACAAGCTTTATTCTGTTGCCCAAGCTTAATGGCAGAAGCTAAGTCCGTGTTACCATTTACCTTATTTGGAGAGAAACAAGGCTTAAGCTTCTTAACCTCTGCATTAACCCGATTATATGCGGTTAACTAGTTAATTTTTATTTATTTTTTAAATTTATGTATTTTGCTTAAATAAGTCACATTTTTTTTAAACGAAAATTATTTTTCTTTGTTGTGGTAGTGGTGGTGGGTGGACGTGTCTGCCGTGATTGGACCGCGACGGATGTTGGAGTTTTTGGAGGGTGGCCGACGGTGTCTGCCAATTGGCGGCTTGTGTGTGTGCGTGCGTGAGAGAGAGAGAGAGAGAAGGGGTTAAGTTCTTAAAATTTTATTTGGGTTAAGTTGGGACGGGAAAAACTTCAAATAGTCCCATGTTGTTTGATCCCCTATTTGCCCCATATCCATTTAGAACTTCGCCAAATAGGTACCATGTGGGGCGGGGCGTGGGTCTAATTAGGCCCCCAAATTGCCATCCGTACATGTAAATGACAAGAAAGTGCCTTATTGATTAGGTGACAGATTGTAAACTTACACTTTGGTCTCCGTTGTTCCACTTTATAGTTGTTATGTAAGAGAAATTGCAAAAATGGTCCCTTATGTTTGAGCTTAACTTCTAAAATGTCTAAAAAGTTTGACTTGTTTCGATCAGTAGATTCACCTGATGTCCGAAATTTTGTCTCAAATGTATCAAGGCAGTGAAAAGTAAAACAACACGAGATGAAAAAAATAGGCAGAATTAGGAGTAAAATGTATTTACAAATTTCTAAAACCGTGTACTTTCTCCAACCTATTTGATTTATTGCATTCCTCAAGAATGCCACTCAGGAATCTCAAGACCCCTTGCAGCTGCAGAAAACGTTCAAAGCATATGATTACATACGAGTCGACATGATTTCCCAGGGATTGAGACTATTTGAGGGGAATAGCAATGAGTCTTTAGATGATCAAAGCACAACTAAGTTACAGAAATATTTCACTGTCGTTACAGCATTCCAACAATCAGCATAAGAATAATCTCCTAGCTGCAATTTAGATCCACAGGTTACACAGTTGTTAGCAAACTACCTTGAGCTTGTTTCCGAAGAAACTGAGTACCCGTGTGTGGATCACTATTCCAGATGGTTCACTTGCTTGTTTCCCAGTGACTACATTCAGAGATGCAGCCACTACTGTTGATATCTAAATGGTCCAAACTGCCTCCTGGATTCTTAATACGGCCACTTAGATCGATCAGTAAAGCCGGACAAAGCTGTAGCAAGGAACCCTCAATTTTGTTTTGCTTTTGTTTGTTAGGTTTAGCAAATGAAGATTTATGGTGATCTATGCCAACAGATGAGCAAGATCTGAGGAACATCTTTGAAATCAAATGCATGAAGCGATACAGGAGTTGGCTCTTATCATAGTGATCTGCACCAACAATGTTGAAAATGAGCGCAGCACCAAGGGGTCCGGTGAAGGGACTATTAGGAGGTTCATCTCTGGTTATACCGTACAAAGATACGCCTACATCTCTTTTCTATGCGAGGGTCGACCCCAATAGGCAGCACAGCAGATTGGTGTCCATCACCCCTAGATGAAGTATTTGGCAAATCAGGGCTTGTTTGTCACCAGCATCTTAGCGGCATCTACGGTTCTGCTTATGGCTAGATAGCGGAGGGCTGTGCAGCCCCAGCCGTCCTGCGCAGCAAGGTCTTCTGACAGCAAGCGCTCCACCAGCCTCCCGACGGACCGTGAACGTCCGCTGCTCGCTGCAACACACGCAGCGCCGTCATTCCTGGGAGCGAGATGATTTCTGTCAATGCATATGGTTCACGCTCGATGAATCTTTCTGCTCGATCTCTCACAATCACCTTCTTTTGCAGCTGGGTGCAACGGAAGGTAGTATCTGAGATCCACTTCAAATTAAACCTATTTAGAAAGGGACCAAATTGAGAAAACGGTGATGCATGAGCTGACCAAAGTCATTAACCAAAATTTTGTTTTTCCTAGTAAATGATTAACAACATAAAAGCATTCCCAATTTTATCTTTAGGTGCTTGATTGATTTTGAAAAATATTTGTTTCTCAAAGGTGGCAGCTAAATTTACTGTGATAAATATCAAACATTGATGATAAGTGCTTGATAATTTTCCAATGTAAAATGCTACGGTGAAGCTTGATTTTAGAAAATATGAGCTTCCATGTTGGCTGGCAGATATCAACAATTCAGCCTACCTATTTGTGTGGGCTATCCAATATCTTAGAATTACGAACTCGTACTTGTATTTCAAGTACAGATATGTTGATTGGAAATCATCAAATAACATGCAGTAAGCCTTTTGTACCGCACATTTACAGCATAAACGCCAGACTGATGCGGTGAGAGGTCAACCGAAATAGTCGACGTTAATACCTTCTATATAGGCTGATAGATGTTGATAGTAAGGTAACTGCCGAAATAGTCGACGTTAATACCTTCTACACAGATGTTTGTTGTCAAAGTTGTAGAGGTTGAAGAACTCTTGACGTTCGTAGTGCACGGTATACTTTGTGTTGCTTGATTCAAGTTAAGGCCAAGCAAGTTACTGAAAACAAGTTCAAAAGACCCGGAGGCGCTAGTGGTAGCTTGGCTAGTTTGGAAGACATTATTTTGACCACCACAGGTCGTGGTGACATTAGCCCCCGGCAAACCGAGGTTGGTAATGGCGTTGATCATGCGTCCGTCAACTAAAAGGCGGGCTACTTCAGTGCCGTCTATGACGAGGGTGGTGGCTTGGAGTGTGGTGATGGCAACAAAGGCAAGAAGAACAATGCAATTTTGATATGCCATTGGATGTTATTGGGACTGCTGGAAGACATGCTTGGTAGAGTCCCTTATTTATAGGGTTACACTCTTCCTTCATCTCTTTTCCAGAAATGGAAAAAGCTCACTGAGTGTCCAACACCATACCCACTGTTGGCTATCTCTCCCACTTCATTTTAGCCCACACACGCACCCACCCACCCACACATTTGTTACTGATTTTTGCTTGAATTCCATCTTTTGTATCTCAAGTACTGGGATATATCATCTTGCTTTTTCGGATGGAATGTGCTTTCAGACCCAGGCATGCCTAATGGAGTATATATGTGAGAGAGATCTGGATCTGCACTTCCAGTAAAGTAGCCCTAGCTACTTTGTTAATGTGGAAAGGCAAAACTAGGAGGATCCTTATTTATGCTCTGCCCTTTAGTGTGTTCCCCTCCACTTTCTTTCCTTTTATAGAAAACCACATATTGTGGTGGGGGATTTGGCATATACTATACATAAACCCCTGCCGAATTATCGGCATACTGGAAAGTTATAGATTAACTATACATTCCACTGCTTGAACATTTGTCCTTGGTTCTCAAGCATCTTTCACGAATGATGAATCCAAAGGATAACAGCAAAATTGGGCACATGGCCTACAAACCACACCAATTTGTGCCAAAGGGCAAAGGGACTAGGGCCTTAGCTTCCCTATAGGGTTCCAGATTGATTCAACAACAGTAAATGCTCCAGTAGTAGTTAGCTTCCACACAATGCAATCATATGTCTCGGGATTAGGCTTAGGAGTTTGCATTTGTTTGACTCAGGGCATCATGCACAACAAGCTTCCCCTCAAGATATCAAGGAAAGACACCTATCCCATCAGCTCGAATTACAAACAGAGCGAGCTTTAATGCTCTTCATGCAAGTTACAGCAAATGCTTTGCCGTAAATGATAGAAGATAGAGAACTATGGTTCTCATGGTTATGTAAGTTGATACCCAGTGTAAGGCCTCTGAGTACATTTCCAAATTTCAATGGCTACATAATGCACTTCCGAGCAAAAACTCCTTTGGTACGCCACATTCCAAGTTCACCACTACAAGTCTACAACCCACCTTTAACACGTTTCAAGGACCTGTATTTGACCTTCAGGACTTTGTACCATTGGCAGCTTCGATTTTCAGACCCTTTTTTTTAAAATATTGAAAGGAATTTCCCCGCGTGGTTTTGGGGTTTTTCGGGTGGCTATCATGATTTGGTGTGAGTGGCATTCCCATGGTGGCGAGGGTGGTGGGAAGTGGCGGCCACAGTAAGGTAAGGATGGTGCACCCGGCTCTTGGGTAGGTGCTCTTTGTCGCTAAAAAACTGTAAAATTTTGTCGCTATAATTGTTGAAAGTGTAACAGCTGTGGTCGCTAAGAAGCTTTTTTACCTACATAAGGATGAACCGCAAGACGCATACGCATGGCATGGCACAGTAGAATTTCTATTGGTGTCACAGTTATAAATAGTAAAGCTTAAAAACCTTATTATTCTTTTTAATCTTGTTATTTATTTTGATAAGTGTGACATTTTTTTTGTATTTAAAATTATCTTAAGTTCATTTTTTGTCGTTATTACCTAATGTGTGTAACTCCTTGTCCTCGTTCTACTATAAAGGGACTCCTAACAAACAAAATACACATAAGGCTATATGCATTTTTTTTTGTTGAACGGTAAGGGGTATTCTCGGGCCAGCTTTAGCGTCAATCGAGACTAAGTTCCCTCCCCGAGCGATCTTAAAGGCGCACCCCCCACATCGGCCTGGTGCATTCAGAGGAATTTTCCTCTGGGTGCTGGCCTCAAGACTTGAACCCAAGAAGTCAAGGTAGGAAGCATACCTCCTTGACCTCCAGGCCAACCCCAAGACTTGATCTTAAGGCTATATGCTTTTTACTCACTATACTCTTTATACTCTACATACGCTCACACAAGGCAAAATCGATGACGCTTCGTTGTGATGCTAGCTGAAGTTCTGGTATAGAGAGCGAGCGAGTCATGTGATGGAGCGTGGACAAAAACTAGAACAGTGTTTATTCACTTTTTTGTCTTTATTTTTTAACAATAAGTTAGATTTGTCAGAAAAATGTGAAAAGATAGGATCATATTTTTTCAAAATAAAAATAGAAAAATATAAGCAAAAAACGTAAACCAATGGGCCATGAGATACGAAAAAGAAGACAATGGAAGCTTTGTCATATACACTTGATTTGGGCCTGCCATCGGCCAGATTAACATCCTTTGGGCTTGGCGCCACTGAAATAGTCTATGGAGTCGGTCCAAGGCAAATCACACACACACACACATATATATATTTTTTTTCAACCAAAAAAAAATATGTGTGTGTGTGATTTGCCTTGGCAACTTCTTTCTTAATTGACAGTGTTGTGTTTTTAGATGGCCAAATCTATTTAGAAATATCGATTTACATAACATAAAATATCATCAAAATAGATTTGGAAGATAAGTCAATGCTCATTGTGTGTACGTCGCAAAAGTAACAAGTAAAGGGAAAGAACTTCTCATTCGCTGACTTAATATCGCTATAAGTTTAAATCGCTGACTTTTCTCTTCGTAATAGTTATAACGAGTGACAACGGTTTGAAATTTGAACTTATAGGCCCACAGCCAGAAGAGTTGCTAACCCATCCTATCAAGCTACTCACATATTTAATATAACAAAATGTATTTGAACAATAGTATCTCTAGCGTCTTTCTCTTCCCATTACAAGCTACCCATGCTCAACACATCATAATATTTGATTCACTCTTCCCATTACAAACTACTAGTTTTAGTGGCATATGCGATGCACGTGCAAGGTTGATTCTAAAGAGTAATTATCACTTTTTTCAAAGCTTAAATATTTAATATCTTTACGTTTCATGTGTCACTCAGTCAGTATGTCACTTGTTATTAAAAAAAGTATGTAACACCAAAAGAAATGTTACACTTCAAATGTATTCTCTTCCAACGTAATACAGATACATGTCCCGTTAAACTAATAAGCTTCTTCGTAACCAACAATGCAAACTAAGATTGATTTACAGTGTGAAAGAGTTTAATTAGTGTGAGGAAGAAAAGGAAGAGAGCTGGCTGGTCGAGATCCACATGTTCTTGTCTGTGACAATGATATCCTAGCACCTTGCAGCCAATGTGTTCCCCTGTTTTGGTTGGCCCAGCTGGTCTCATTCATCGCACCAGGTCACTCTTGAGGACCCAAAAGGACAAACCCAACTTATGGCAGTTGTTTATCAGCTACCAGTCTCTACCCATATGAGCTTCCGATCTAGTGACCCATTTGAATATCAACATTCGAAAGTCTGTTTTTTCCAATGTTGCAAAGTAAATTCGTACATGTTACTGATTATCCGGTGAAAAAAGAGCGACGACACCGGTGTACAAGGCTCCCGTCGTTCCGGATTTCGAGAAGTTGATTGTGCCCCACTTATCAACTTCTGCTTTGTTACGAGGCTTATCTGTTTCTGCTCTTGTTTCCAACTTGTACCTTTCACTTATTTTGCCCAAGTGGCATCACATATCAACATGCCAGCTACACCATCAATCAAGAAAGGCACCAGATTACCTTAAACTCATTTCATTTTGTATTGAAGGGCCAGCTACATTTCTTCAAATATCATATTATAGGCTTCTGTGTTGTTTTCTCTGTCCGACTGTCCTGCTCGGAAGAACAAAACAAGAAAGTTCCTTGCAACTGTATTTTCTGTTATCCACTTGGTCTAAATCCCTTTTAAGGTAAACAAAATTTGGGAGTTGAAGCTCAGATGTCAACGTTTGCAATACATAGACCAGATTTCCTAAGAACATCCTGCAATGGAGCAGGGAATCATCACAACTTTGGGAGAACTCCCCCTTCTATTACAATGTAAGTACGATTCGTCTCCTTGTATCCATTCCAACTTGCAGGCATCAACTAGTTTTGTAATCCTTTTGACAACTTGACGGCTGCAAAATTTCTCTCTTATCTTCAATGGACAATACATGATTTCTGGAAGTTTCAGTCTCTAAGGTAGTGAAGAGCTTGAATTCTGTACATGGGATTGATAAAGATATCCAAATCAGCAGGAAAACGAACGTTAAATGTTCGCAAACAAGGAAGAAAGAAGAGCTGTCACTGGAGACTCGTGAAAAGTCTGTTTCTCATTTCGAAGAAGCAACTCCAACCAATCTTAAATTTGACCGGCTGCAGCTACCGGATCAAAACTATGTTCAAGAGAACAAGGTTGAATTTGGGGACTTTGTTGCGCGTGAAGCTGTACTAGATGAAGAATATTGGGTCAGTTACATAATCCTTTTTACAAGTTTTAAGTCAAGCCATCAAATTCTTGACGGTGGTTGAACGTTCCTCGTGTCTAACTAGTGTTCGTAGATTTTGTTGTAGACAGCAGCATGGTTGCGAGCAGAAACTCACTGGGAGAACAGAAATGATAGGTATGCATGCATGATATATAATTTTTTGGCGTAATCTAGCTTAATATCATCAGTAAGTCCTTTTGAGCCACAATGGCTTGTTAAGAGCATCTTAACAAGCTGATTGATCAAGCTGATTAGTTGGTAAGGAGGTCATATGAGAGTTTAGAACAATTCAGTCTGAAACCAAATTGGCCTTTTGAACCCTATACATGGAAATCAGTTTCCAGTAGTCCTAGAGCTCTGCATATTAATCAAAGTTCTTAACATCTCCTCGGTAGAGAACCACTACAGGGCAGCATCGGTGTGCCTACTCATAGAAACTAAAAGTCCAGTGCCACTCATTCTGATTCTCCTTAACAATGCAGATATGTTGATAACTACAAAAGAAAATTTGCAGAGCAGGTAACGTTGAACTCGTACCTTAAAAGTGCTCAAATTAGTTAGAGAGTATGGATTGCACCCTCTCTGAAGCGTTGCATGAGTATCTTAGTTCCTCCATTTACGCAGGAGTTTAATGCAATAAAGAGGCAATGCAAAGGACAATTTGGACAAAAATGCTCATGCATCGTAGCGGTATAATTATTTGACTAATCAATCTTCTGCTTTTTGACATTGTCTCACTTCAATTACCGTACATGGTTACACCAAATCCACGATAAAGTTTATACCGTTCGCTGTCTAACTCATTAGGTAAAGAAGGAAGAGAGTAATGTGAAACGTACGGTGCTAAAGAGCGTGGTTGGAACACTAGATTTCAACATACGATACTTGTTGACTGGAGAGACCTTTCCCGGGGTAACATGTATTCTGTAGTCTGATTGATGAACTTCCAAATTCCAAGTGCCAGTCATGACCTCATAAGTATAACTCGGGTGTAATTTGCTGACTGCAATTGGGAAACTCTTTTCCTTCCACAGGAACGCGTAAAAGCCCCAATCTTCTGCCGAACTGACAGACAAGCCCCAAGGAAATATGGTTATGTAGCAAACTTATGCGTGGCAAAATCAGCACGTCGGCAGGGTATTGCAAGCAACATGTTGAATTTGGCCATTCTGTCAGCCAAATCGAATGGTGAGACATGGAATTTAGTGTTACATAAACTATGAAACGCAGCAGGCAATACATATTCCCATGTACGAATTCATGTGGCAGGAGCGGAACAAGTGTTCGTGCATGTATATAGGAGTAACGTAGCTGCACAGGAACTGTACGAGAAGATGGGATTCGAGGTATTACCATTACGTTTCTTCGTGTTCTTGACTTCAAATAGTATAAATTTTCACAACCATGAAGTGCTAATGATGCCTTTGCGTTACCAGGTGGTACAAATGGCGAGCCAGCAGCAGTCAAAAGAGAAAACTTACTTGCTTTGCTTCGGAGTGTAATACTAAGTCAACACAAACATTCTTCCATTGGTTGTACAGAGGAATAAACCATGGCAGCGCCAGATTATGAATGGTCACACACCAAAATTTGTGCCCGGAGCCAACAATTCTTGTATGCCATTACTGTCATAACATATCGTCTCATGAAGGGGTTCACCCGAAAATGTAAACTGGTCATCGTTTGCTTGACTTTACATATTTGATACAGAATTTGCGATTATACACCGTCCGGGGTAGCTAATAATATCCCCATAACATTTGACCATAACATGTCTTGTGTCTAGTCAAAGGCAAGTAGGAAATCTTCTCTCGGTGGCTGCATTAGCTTTGTTACCACCAACTTCCTTAGTGGACTAACAGTTCCTCCTCCGTGTAGATGTAATCTCATCGGTATCTCCGGTCAGCAAAGCGATGTTCCGTTCTCTCAACAAGAGTAAAGAGGCAAATGACAAAGTGAACCAAGTATGAGTTACTCTGCCATAAAACCCTGTGATGGAAATGTGCTATCAGGAAACGTGCTTTCTTTCACGATAGATATCACACAAGGAGTTTAACTCGCTCCTGAATCGCGTTCAGCTTTATAAGGATGCTTGATGCATCAGTGCCGGTCTGCTCGTCCAGATTTGTTAAAACACAGGAGATGGCTGTTGCTGCTATAGGCAATTCATGAACATTATGGGCAACAAACCAATTCACATGTTACTTCACATCCTGTTAGCCTGTTCACTTCAATAACATCTATGATGATACCCCTTCATCGCATTGGCAGCATTAGCCAATCTACCGGACACTATTTGTTTGCTCATAGCGATTACCACGCCCGAGTCCACGTCGATGTAATCTCTTCTAATATGGCCGCGGCATTTTTGTTTGTTGGTTTAACACCAAGAACTGATCCCCAAAAGGCCCAGAAGTGAAAAGAACCTATTTTCCTATTACTTGTCCGATGATGAAAGTAGCGTCTAGGAAATCTAGTTCAACGTACCATAATTTTTGACAGTACAGATACTATGCTAGTACCATCCAGTGAAAAAACATAATGCATAATACCCATTGATAAGATCCCCCAACATAACATTTCCAGTGATATATAACATGCTGTTGGGAACGATATCTGATACGGTAAAGACATCAAAAGAACAAAGGACAGACATAAACCAGATACGCACTGCAAAATTTGGTTAGTAACCTAAACCAATCTGGGTCATATTAGAGAAGACCCAGATGAATATTGGAGTGGTCCAAGAAGATCAGGCGCCTTAATGTGTTCTAATATTGGAGTCATCTTCAATCCAATAACTTGCACCTGCGGATTAGAGTGCCCATCCAGAAACAAGTTTGTAATCTGCAAAAAAATGACAGCGTCAGTATGAGTCATACTTCTATATCACAAGTCCTGAAAAATCAGATCACTTTCATGTAGAAGTACAACTGAAAATGATAGTTACTAAAAGCACTAGAAACTTTGCATGATAACAGTTGGGTATGAGATACACTCAGGTTATGCATACCTGAGTGCACCCAAACAATTTGAGCACTTTCAAGGATGAACAGCTATCCGCAATCAAACCAACAGCTTCATTTGTCAAATTGCGGCACCAAGACAAATCCAAGCTCAGCAAATTTCTTGAGCATCTTGCAAGGGATATAGCGGTATTGTGACCAACCTGTCAACGTCACTTAAGCGATGAGTGGACAGAAAATTCATCTTAGACCCTCGGAGACATGGAAATATGTTGGCGGAAGTTGGCCAGAATTAGCCTACAACGCAAAATATGTTCAGACAGCACGCAAGATTTCAAGCATCAACTATTTGTCGCCATAGCTTACAGAGATACATGAGATAACACAAAGGAAGATTGCCAAAATCATAAGTAACAACACAAGACAAGTTCTAAACAAAGCACATGAATCTTAGAAGCCAAAATCGAAATAAAAAAGACATCTAGCAATGGATGCATTGTACCTTGTTAACATTATTAAGTGACAATTCTGTCAAGGGCTCCCCAGAGGTTTCAAGAAATGCAGCAATAGCTTCATCACTGTCATGATTCATATCAAGATGTTTTAACTGTTAGCTTGCAATTAAGAGGATGTTAATACAGCAAAATACTCAATGCAGCAAAAAGGACAACAATGTTGGAAGAAGTGCTGCAACATAAGGTTTTTTACCCTTCGAGAGAGGACGGGGTAAAAAATACTGGAAACTTTTATTTTGCTCTCCTTTTATGTCAAATAAGAGCAGGCACTTCATGGAAAATGCCCGAGCTCCAAAAATTGCATGGCCAAGACTAGGTAATCGTTGGGTAATAGGGTGTAGGTAAAAAGGTCATACGACACAAAAACTAGGAAGCAGAGGTATAAAAAATAAAGTTCATTATCTCTTGGCGTAGACAGATCAATCTGCTATTAACACCCTATGAAAATTCCACTCATACTGAACCTCCATGTAAACTACTAATAGTAATAGATTTGATGCTTCTTCTTCTTACCACTACAAAGCTTACTAGCTACAAACATGAGCAAACAAAAAGTGTGCACATAAGCACCAGAAGTAACCATAGTAAATAATCGACAACATGTTTAAACACCTTCAATACCATAAAACAGAACTTGAAATTGAAGATCCAAATTAGGTCAAACCTGAATGCATTGCGGCACATTTTCAACATCTGAATAGCTTGACAGCCATTTGCAAGATATCCTAGTGTGAGATCCGTAAGTTTAGCTAAATTAGAAAGGTCAATTGCACGTAGCCCAGAACAGGATTTTGCAATGACCTTCAAGGAAGAATCAGTCAATTTGCTGCATAAAGTTCAATGTAATCAGCACAATCAACTTATGGAAACTTTCTAATGATTATAGTGCATAGCATCGATCTTAAATCTGGCCTTCGGAAAAGAAATCTACCTGCACTCTGCCAAAACAAGTTCCTTTATGTTGTCGCCACATAAAGCTAAAAATTGACTGACAAAATCATCGCAAACAGTTTGAAGGCCAACTAACGACAATACTTCCAAATTTTCCATCTTCGACAACGCGTGAAAAATGAGCATAGCATCTATGCTTTGGCAGTCATCTAAATACAATTCCCTCAAAACTGATCCTAATGAATCGGCTAATCTGTTGATTCCATCAGAGGTGAGCAATGAACACTGGCTAAGATTTATGGATCTTAGAGCAGGTGCAGAAGAAAGGAGTGAACCAAGTCCGACATCCGAAAGACGGCAAGCACCTTTCAAGGATATAGTAGTTAACGCAGGCAAGCAGTTTGATGAGCGAGCTAAGGTTGCATGTAAAACATAATCTGGCAAACAGCGCCCACATTGATCAAGTTGAAGCACCTATCTCCACACAGTCCAAAAAGAAAAATCAGCTATATTAAAAGCCATTAGATGACATGCAGATATAAGAATATGCAAGTGGGTAGAAATCGTTTTTCAAACTGAAGACAGACTAACAAAGTACTTTGCCAAAAAGTGCTCAGGCTTATTGCACTAAGTTCTGCTTTTAGTAGTTCTGCTTTGATTTAGCCACAAAATTACAAAAGATAATGTCATGATTTATGAGCAGACAGTTCAGAGTTACATATAAGACTACAATTCTACTGTCAAATGACCAGCGTAAAATTTCCTTTGTCTTTTTCCGGTACTAATGTAACGTAAACCTCAATATTAATAAAGCACTATTTTGAGTATAGAGAGGAATGTCCAATTTCCAGTCAGACCACTTAATATGTTGTAAACCACAAGTATGAATACTTAAATAATGTGTAGATGTCGTTCAGAAGAAAAGTTATTTATCACATAACACTCGAGCATCAGAGAAACAACAATGAAAGATTCAGATGTCGTTCAGAAGAAAAGTTATTTATCACATAACAATCGAGCATCAGAGGAACAACAATGAAAGATTCAAGTGAATAAGACATCTCACCATTAAGTTATTGACGTCACATGCTTCAAAACTCTTTGTAAAGCGTTCCTCAGTCAACCACGAACAATCCCTTACACGTATCTCTGTAGGAGATCCACTTAAAAGAAGGTCAAAGAAATGATCGTTCATTCTCCGAGTATCACAGAGCAACTGACCTAGCCTGTGTCTCAGTAAATCGGGGACACTGTCAAGTGAAGTGATTGCATCAACATTTTTGCTAAGAATAGCAATGCATAGTTCTTGAAGTGATGGAACCAACAGCTTAGAACGGCCATCTTGTCTATCCTTTCTGGGAACCCATACCACGGGTGAAGAGTTGGCTTTGTGCAAAGACGAATTCTCTTGTTGCATGTTCGCATTTGTTCCACGATCCCTGATAATCTTCATTGCAGTGGAAAAGGGACCGGGCCAATCTTCCATCTCCTCCTCCACTTCCCTTTGTGGCATTTCCCTTTCAGCCTCATCAACCACGTGGTTCTCTTCTTCCTCTCTAGCAGAAAAATGAGCAAATTTTGACGCACTTTTTTTAGCTATATTTCGGAAACGATCTCTTGTTCTTTCGGTATGAGTTTTAGCCTCAGTCTCCATAGCCTGCACTTTTACATTTTCCAACGTAGGGGTAGCACTATCACCGAAAACTGTGCTTTCAATTGATGTTTCTCTTTTAGGTTCCGGAATCAATTTCACCTCATCCATACAATCAGATAACAAATCAACCTCAACTAGTTTGCCCTTCCCTTTTTCTTCTCTACTGAGTCTTCTTATAACCCCGTCACGAATACCATCATAACTCTTCACATTCTTCAACTCATTTTGGTCAGAACTTACCGCAAACTGTGAGTCATCTGGAACTGCACTACCAATTGATTTCTCTTTTTTCATCCCCAATTCCAGTTTCGGTTGATCAACCACCCGGTCCCCACTCATTATCGAGTCCTTGTCAACTGATTCTCCTTTCTCTACTCTGCCCAGTATACTAGTGCCCTCAGCTTTTAACGAATCACTCCAACCAAAACCTTCCCATTTCGGCTTCGCAACTTTCTTCCCAGACCGCAAATTAAAGCAGCCTTTACCCCTCTCAGACTCCTTCACAGAATCACCACCCAAAACCCCAACAACGTCAATATTCCTCTTTCCTTTCGCCTTCTTCATACTGGTAGACTTCTCACTACCACCCAAATCCAAACATACTCCATTCTCACACTCACTTCCCACTAGTGAACCGTCATGAAGAACTCTCTCCCCTTCTCCTGAAACCTTAATTTTATTCCCAATTTGACCCGAAAACGCAACATTTGCCTTCTTCTTCCCACTCACAACTTTCTCACCGGCACCAAAATCCAAGCACAACCCATTTTCACACGCAGTCCCCACTACTGAACCCAATTTATCAACACCCACTCCAATCTCTTCCACCCCATTCTCCTTCCCTCCTCCCAAAACCTTAACCTTACCCGAAACCCGACCCGAATCGACACCCTCGTTTTTTTCAACAGATACAACATCGATCTTCCTTTTCCGACTCGAAACTCTAGTAACTCGCTCAATTTCATGAACACCCCGTTTCGAAGCGAGTCGAACACTCCTCCGAACAGCACTAGAAGACGGCACCCAGCCGGATTCGGATCCGAACCCTGTAAATCCGGACCTTAGAGGATCCGGCTCAACCGAGGATTGAGCGAAACTGCTCGAAGTAGGGGTGGATTCGTAAGACGAGCGGGTCGAAGGCGGGTCTAGGATTTTCGCCGGGGTAATGGGTTCTTCAATGGCGGTAAAACTAAACCCTGATTTTAGGGCCTTGGATGGAGATTCGGGTGCAGGCTTGGGCTTGTTTTCGGGTCTGGGCAGTACTTGTCGAGACCTCAATATCGTCATTGACAAAAAATTACAGGCAACTTTTGGCGGGAAAAGTATGTAGGTTTACTTTGTGTGTTTTGAGGGCGGCGGCTTATGCGGGAAGAGGAATCGGTGGGTGGATGTTATGTATACAAGGATAGAAGCTTCCTTAGTACGCTTTACTACATTACATGGCTATTTTTTCCCGCCAAAGTTCGGTCATATCGCTGTAAATGAGGATGGTAAAAAATGAAATCTCCTCTTCACATTTCATCGCTTGCGCTACACTTCGATCGATTAAAGTTTTTACGCGAACTATGGTGAAATTAAGGGTGAGCACGATTCGGTTTGGGAGTCAAATCGCAAACCGAACCAATGAACCTCGATTCACAAATTCTTAAATCAAACCGAACTAAGACACCTCGGTTTGAACAGTTCAAACGGTTCAAATTGAACGATTCGGATCGGTTTGAGCGTAATTTAAACATTATTATGTTTTCAAGAAAAAAAACAATAACCAATAGCAACTTTTCTTAAGATTAATTTATAACTTTTTTCGGCTACCGTATTTTTTGGGTTCTCATGATTTATGAGAATACTTGCTCTCTTTTCTACATTGTTTGGGCTTTCAACATGATTACTACTGGAATAACATAACACCAATTTTAGAACTTACTTCTTAACAGTTGAGCAGGAAACTAGACCAAGAGGGTGTGCATCACAATGGTAATAAAAAAATACAAATAATTTCATAAGTCTTAATATCTAACAAATATGCACTTCTCTAAAGTTTTTATTAGTTGATTTTCCTTTAAGTAGGCATGACTCGTATTTTATCATTCTTGATTCTACTGTAATACCGGATATAACTAGTCTATTGGCTCCATGTTTACATTACAGGAGCCATAGTGTAAATGATGCGATATATAATGAATAATGACTTTGAAAGGGTAGAATTAGAAGAGAAGGCTAATTTAGGGTGAATATGTTTTATTCCATCCTGATTATTAGCTAATAAGCGTAAGGTATGTATATATTTTTTATAATAATGTAACCCTCGATTCGGTTCGGTTTGGTTTAGTGCCGGTTTGAAAATCCTAAACCGTGAACCGAACCGAACCGGTCTCGGTTTGAAAATCTCAAACCAAACCATTCAAGCTCATCAACGGTTCGGATTCGATCGGTTCGGTTTCAACGGTTTGGATCGATTTTTTATAATTATATATATATGTGAAAGCCGAAACTGAGAAATAACTTATATGTAATTATTATTGCTCGCAAAACAATTTCTAAGAAATAATGTTGCATTTTGAAAGTCAAATTGCAGTTAGAAGTCATTGCCTAAATTTTTATTTTTTTGGGTTCTAAAGCAGAACTGTATTTCGTCAGAAGTTATAGATACAAGATGAATATTTACAGACTGAGATCGAATAAATGTACAAAACAACAGGAGAAGACCCCATCATGTCGCTCTCGTTGGGTCGCAAAAATTATTTATATATTGCTACTTATATCAAAAGAACACAAAAAATTCGCCTGACGTTGGTCCCCCAGTAGATTAATTACTTTGGTTGTACACTATTAAGTGGATTCAAAATATCAGTCTTCTACGAGAGATGCAAAGAAGTGATAGCTGTCGTCGAGAATACGTCATTTTCGGTGTAGTTGCAGTAACATCCTACTTATTAAGATGTGTCATTGTTCAAGCAATTTGTACCATTACTAAGGAAGAGTTGTCTCATAATGAAGCTCTTTTTGAACTTTAAAGTATATTCCTGCATAATTTACTAACTTCAGATCAGTAAAAAATTAATCAAGGTCTTAAAATCTTCTCAACATTAAATGGATAACCGCCCCAACCCGGTACAAATAATTTATTTTTTTTATCCTCATTACTTCAACCACTTCACCCATACGTCTAAACATCAATATTTTTTCCTCCATTCATCCAACTACGGTTCAATCCTGGTGGGCGGAAAATGGAGATGATGCCAACATCCACCTATGGCTATCCAACCAGGTCTATAAAAAAGTTTCACTTTTTTTGGCGTGCAAAGTTCAAATCTAAAAAGTCACCAAAACATTTGACACGTCTGACTCTCTCGCTCTCAATCCTCACCGTAGTTTTTCACTTTTACTTTTGCAATTTTACGCTCGTACGTATTAATTTTATTGCTCCCACGTTCGCGCTCTCGATCTTATTTTCGCTCGACGAACCGGTTACTTATATCAAAACTCCGATGATCATTCAAGCTCTTAATAATATTTAATGAAGGCTTCTGGTTGGAATTTTTTTTAGGACATCCAAACTCCTTGCTTGATAACAGTGGTTAAGTCAGAAAAATATCTTAAGGTGGGCACAAAATATATAAGAAAAAAATTGTCACAAAATTTCCAAACTCTCAATCCAAAATTAAAAATCCAAAGAAACCTCAATCTGGAACCTATAGACCCGCCACAATGAGCAACGATTGCAATCTCAAATTAAAATCCAAAATCTCAATCAGAAATTAGTAATCGTACTGGCAGTCAATTCCCAATAGAGACGGTGTGCTCTGTCCATTATGTGACTTTCAAGCTTTCGAAATAGAGAGGCTTTTCGAGCAAATAAAGAGGATATCCTGTGTGGAATTTTTTTTTGGTTTATTTGTGTAAGTTTAGCACTTTAAATGATTAAAAAGACATTTTTTTTAATTGTAGTTAGAATTTTTAGGTAACTAACAAACAAAATGACTAAAAATATATATTCTTTAAGTATTTTTAAAATTTTTAAATAGGCACTTTTTCATTAGGAATAAAATATACCATATAAAATAATATAAAAAATCACGAAGAAGCAGGTGGGCACGGGGCTACCAGTGCCCCCCACTCCCTCCGCCACTGCTTAATAATTTATCACTTAAATTCTACATGGCAGTGACTTGGTACTTAAATATAGTTCAGTTCTGGTGGACTTGTACCTTAATTTTCTGGGGCCTTCCCATGAATTATATTCTATGCTTTTTTTTCATGTACAAACTGCTTGTTGATGTCACATTTGGACCATCCTTACAAGGTTTCGTATTAGATTTATTTATGCCAGCCATCAAGTTGTTAGCTTCCTCATTTGTTTTCTCTAAGTGTGCAAACTGAACTCAATTCTATATGGATTATGTTGAAAACTTAGGTACAACGTTACTAATCATTCAAAAGGGTTTAGGAAATTTTATCACTGGCCTGTATGAATAAAAGAAAGAGAAAAAATAACTCCAGTGAGCTGGCGTGGTGGTTTAGGAGTTGTGCTGCCTTCCTTGAGTTCTCGGGTTCAATCGTTGAGTCCGTGCGCTAGAAATCAGGATATAACAGGTTGACGTGGAGAATGCACCATTAAGATCATTTGTGGAAGAAACTTAATCTCGGTTGACACGCAAGCTGGCATGAGAATACTCTTGACTCTCTGAACAAAAGAAAATAAAAGAACTCATCTGCAAGCACATTTTATGCATGATATCATGTGCTCGATGATTTCGGCCGTAGTAGAGAATATTCACTTGACGTTTTGACTAGCTCATGATTATGGTTACTATTGCTACAAAAGAAACAGTCTGAGTGGTAAAAACATCATAGTATTAAGGAATTTTTTTCTTTTCTTAAATAAAGGAGAAGGAGTCACACTGGTGTAGTCAGTTTTCTCCGGTCTAGTCATGTATCGTATATATGCAATGCTTTCTGTTTTTAGCTTATGTGTGCAAATATATCAACACGAACATCAACTAACTTCGTTGTTTAGGCAATAATGCCCAGAAAGGGATCCATTTAGTGAATAAGATTGTTTGTGCGAGCTTGGAAGCAAAAGGGGTTTAGGGTTTTGTTAATGAGACTCTTTACTGGCTTTACTTACTAAAATAGGTTAAAAGATTCTTCATCAATCAACCTCCCTGATTGCGTCCATATTCACGGCTAATTTTACAAGCGGAACTCTTTCAAGAATTTTCCAAAACAAGAAACCTTTCTTGGGCACAACGGGGAATTGGGAGAATGTTTGATGAGGAGTACGTTGGTTAGTAGATCATAGGAAGCCAATACTTTGGTGGAAATTTTGTTGACTCTCTCGACTTTCTCCCATATCGTTCAGGACTTACAGGGCTAATCACAACTCAGTAGCAATAGGTAGCATATTTAAAGGTAAAAGGAGAACAAACGTTGGGTTAGTGAACTCCATTTTCCCTACCAACAGTGCTAACAATATCCTAAAGCACTTACATGTTGATGACAGATTTCAAGGATCACAGAGTCTGGAGGTTTTATGAATTGAGAGTTTTTTTTTTTTGTTCGATAAACTTTAACATGTTTAGATAGTGTTGGATTGGAGTAACTTGGATTCTCAACAAACTAAGCGTTTTTCAGCTGACATAGTTCAATGACAGATTGCAAGGATCAGAGAGTCTGGAGCTTTTATGAATTGGGAGATTTTCTTGTTCGATAAACTTTTGATGCTCTGTTGCAAGGATCAGAGAGTCTAGAGCTTATATGAACTGAGAGATTTTTTTGTTCGATCAACTTTTGATGCTCTCTGTCAGCAGCAGATTAACACTCAGTTTCTTCGGAAACTGAGTTACTCGAATCTAGTATTTGTGTAAATCTACTAAAGTCTGATATTTGGTCCCCCTTTCCTATCCCCTCTTTGATACACTTTCCTTGCATAAACTCCCCATTGTTAGGAATTAGTAGTAGTAGCATCTCTGTTTCTTTTGTAAAAATAATGCTAAAACCCTTACTCATCTCTTCTTAGAATGTCTTTGCTTTTGTACACTTTGGTTGGCTTCTTCTGTAGCTAGATGTCAATCTAATTTTACTCCAAACTTCTAAGTTAGTTGAATTTTTTTCCAATCCGTCCTATAACTCTGAATCTTTTTTGCATTAGAGTCATGCCCAATAGGAATCGAGTCATGACCAATGGTTCGCCCTTCCAACTTTTTCCGAGTAATTGCAAATAGTAGTAATTCTCATGTTGTGTTGATGCGGAAAGTAAGCATGTAAGTGTTGGTTTAACAGCTTTGGATCAAGAGAAACCTTACATTATATCTTTGTCAGCGTACCAACATGCTGTCGATGACCACCCGTCGCAAGTTATTGCCCTCTCGCAATGTGCACACATGCTCACTCTCACAACTTTCCATGCATGATGCATGTTATGATCTACAATGACTCAAATTTCTTCCGTTAACAATCGAGTGCCAGTAACAACAAACATCTCAACACATGCCCAACATATTTTGATATAATATTTCATGAAGGCACGAAGAGTTGTTTAAGACGATTATTTTTCTTATGACTACAACCTGTAAAGCTAACAAATAGCGTACGACATGAGTGGCTCGCCCTAGGTTATAATTTTGTAATTGCTATTTGTTTTGATTAGAAATAGCCTTATTATATTTGTTGTCTTAGATTGAGTTGCAATTCTTTTTATACTCTCTTGAATGCACAACCTTTTATTATATATGCAAAAATGCAAATTGATTAAAAAGGAAAGTGTGAGTGACATCACATTCTTTTGTCAAGAATTACTTCATGATGACCATTGCCCATTGGACGAAAAATTGTCTAGAACAGTCCAACCTTGAATTCGGTGGCTATTCTGCATTTTCCAACTGTGCTACGCGGAGTCGCGTAGAACTGGTAGAAGTTGTGCATAAATGTCACAAACCCAGAGAGAAAATTCACCACCCCCTTCCTTTGAATTTCTTCCTCTCAGACACTGCAAAGATAAGAGGGACTATAAATCTGGGACACAAGTGTTCCCACCATTAATGGTGGTCGTCTCAATCTCATCCATCCATTAAACACTTACCCATAACAACAAACACACACAGTTTACAGTTCAGGCCACACCATAATCGACTCTCTCTCTCTCGTCTTGTCCCTTAATTAGTCACTTGTAACAGATATGGGCCACCATAGCCACCACCAAAACGGGGCCGCCGATGGCTTCACCCAGCGAGTCAACAGTCCGAGGTTCTCGGGGCCTATGACGCGCCGCACACACTCCTTCAAGCGGAGCAACAACACCCAGAACAGTAACTCGAGTGCCCACCACGAGATTGACTTGCATCTCAACTCGCCCAGATCTGAACTCGGTGCTAACTCGGTTTCTGGCGATGGGTTTGACCCAGTGGGTGAAAAGAACCAGACCCATTATAACGTAACCCGGAGAGGTCACTTGAAGAAGCCCATTGGATCTGTTACGGGTTTCGGCTTGGGCTTGGGCCTTGGAGGGAAGAGGAAATTGGGGCACTGGATGTTCTTGGTGTTTTGTGGGGTGTGTTTGTTTTTGGGTGTTTTCAAGATTTGTGCTAATGGGTGGTTTGGATCTGTTATTGATAGAGTTGGCTCCAATCAGGTTGGTTCAACTCCTTGCGCTGATAATATGCTTGACAATTGAACTTTACATTGGTATGCTTATTTTTTTGGCAAGTTGTATGTTTATTTAGTTACATAATAATTGTTTGCACCAAAAAAAAAAGTTACATAATAATTGTCTGTTAGCTTACTAATGTGAATTCATAATGAACAGAAAAAAGAATTCTCTTAAAAACAATTTAACCTTCTGGTATTGAAATATCGAATGCTTAGAATAAGCAGGGTTGAGAATTTTTATGCGAAAGCATGCGAATAAGGTTTAAGTGATACACCAATTTTTATCATACATTTGAACATTTAATAGGTTCTCTGGTAATAATGATTAATGGCAAAAAAGAATGAAAAGATAAAAGAGCAAGAAGAAACAAAATAATTTACTTTTAGAAAGATTCTTATTTTGCAGTGGAGTAGCGTTGCTGGCAAGATTGCAAGGATAATTCTCAGATAAACACTAAAGGAACTCGATGAGGTTGGGAGGGGGTTATTTTCCGGTAAAGTTATTCAGTTTGAAAGTTATGTTCAGAGTGATTTCTCCTGGATTAGAACAATAACATTTTCCTTCTTTGAATGAATTTTGATTCTTTTTCTTGCTATTCTTATTTTCCTTTAATTGGCTGTCCTCCAGATTAATATGGTTTTTTTGTTAAGAAGCTTGCATTTGTGCTGTAACTAATTGCATGTTTTTATCCTTACATCACTGTCCTACCTTGCTAATTAGGATTTGTCTGACTCCTCGATCGCTCATCTAAATCTAGTGGATCAAAGCTCTCATGACAACGGATATGGGGAGGGTGAAAACGATGTTGGCGTTAGAGAAAGTGATGTGGAAAGAACTCTGATGACGGTATCTTCGGGTGTGGTTGGTAACCAGAACAGCAAGGCTGAGGCTGATGTAAGTCTGCATTCTGGGTTGCAATTAGTTTTTATTACTCCTTTTGAGCTCATGAATAAGATATTTACTTCTTCACTTTGGAATTGAATAAACTAGTATTCAGGTCTATGGTATAAACCCAGTAGTGATAATTTCACTCCGTGCATTGACCGGCCAAAAAGTCATAAAAGTAAGTTCCGTGCAAATGATTGGATTCATATTTTTTTTGTAGACCTACTGCTCAATCCTTTTCACCTCTCTTGCAGAGCTGGAAGCTAAGACGAGTGGTTACCTCCTCATAAATGCAAATGGTGGCTTGAATCAGATGAGATTTGGGGTCTGGTGGCTGTTTTGTGTTTTTAGTAGTTTAGTAGGCTGCAATATAGGCACTAGTATTAACTATGACCTGACAAACAAACAATTTTAGAGTGCAGATTTGCGATATGGTTGCCGTTGCTAAAGTTATGAAGGCAACACTTGTTCTTCCATCCCTTGACCACACTTCCTACTGGGCCGACGAAAGGTAGGTTCTCAACTTCTTATGTGGGCTCAACTAATATCACAACAGAAGAGTGCCCCAATTGTTTGCTTTTGGTAACACCGATGATGTGCTTCTTTACCTGCCATTTGCATGTTCGTTTTGACAATTGCACATGCTGATCTATTTCTCAATAGGCAACAGTATTGCCATGCTCTTTGAATTCACATTGAAAGCTGAACCCCTGTTTCTGGAATTGTGACTCGTAATATGTAGACTTTAGGGAGCCATAAGAGAGTAGCAGTATGCATATACACATCGAACTTGGGCGGCATGCAAAAGTGTACGATAGGGTGATATTTAACTTGTTAAGCAATATGAATATCTCGAAATAGATGAGGTGCCTATTTTATCCAATACAATTATATCAGATTCTTTTTCCTCGTGTCCTTTATCCTCAGACAAGAGGAGAACCTTAGCATTTCTCGCACACTAATGAACTAATTTTGTTGTCTTAGTAAGCACAGGGCTCCATCAAATTCAAACGTAAAGCATGGTCATGTAAGAAAGTAGTTGCATTGTGAATAATTTCCCCTCACTTAATACCACTTCTTTAAATTCTTATTAACTTCTTAAGTTTTGAGTCCCTTTGTAGAAAATGCATCCACAGTTTTGTTTTAGCAATAACGTATAATCTTTTTCAAATTAATTCACGTATCAAGTATTAACCGCTAATGTCACCTTTTACGTAAGTTCAAACTTGATAAGTTGCATCAGTATGAGAGCTTTCTGAAATCCTCGTGAACTTGGAAGCAGTTGGAAACATCCCCTTTAGTAGGTTAACTGATGTTTCATTTAGCTTTTTTGAATATCACCTCTTAACGAATTCTGACACTGTAGGCCTCCTTGTTGTTGGTGTATCTTCATCCTCGTGGAAACTTACTTTTGACTTCCTCTTTTACCCAACAACCGTTTTACAAAAAAAAATAAAAATAACAATTAGTTCAGAGAAAACCTCTTTTTAGTGTAGTTGATTCCATACAATTAAGAATATTGAAAAGGACCAAATAAATATTCCTGAGAAGATCAAAAGAAAGGATTTAAGGATAAAGACTTGTAAGCTGACAACAGAATAAAAGAGATTATGTTAGAAAGTTGTGCTTTGTCTTCTGGTTATTAAGTGTGAGAGATTATCAAATTGCACATTTTTCAGAAGTATGAATGATGTAGTAACCTATATGTGAATTTTTTTTTTTTATGTGAAATGATGTTATTACATCAAGGAGGGGCTAAGCTGAACCAAATTGTAAGGTCTTTGCGGATTAAAACTTCCACAATGACCTGTGCCTACCCTACTCTAAGAAAAGATAGCCAGCACTACTTAACTTGTTGATAGTTTCTAGCACTGCACAGTTCTTTTTTTTCTATATTAATTTTCAAAAAAAGAATGACTGTTGAAATTTTCATGTTGTTATCCTCACTTTTGTCAAATGATCAAGTTCTATAATGATTTGATTATAAGCATCATGGCTTTCAACTGCATTATTCGGTTCTTATTAATTGTGTTGCAAGTTATTGTAGTGGCTTCAAAGATCTTTTTGATTGGCAATACTTCATTGAAACACTGAAAGATGATGTCCACATAGTTGAGACATTACCTCCTGCCTATGCTGGACTTGAACCTTTTGCAAAGACCCCAATATCTTGGTCTAAGGTGAATACTATCTTTTTGAACTTTTGTTCTACCTTAAATACGACTCTTTTCGTGCCTTTGAATATGGATAATATAATTTGCGACAAAAATATAGTCACGTTGCTATAATCAGCACTTCAGGTCCCTAGTGAGCAGAACTGAAATCGTGCTGCTAGGGAGTAATTTTCTGGGTCTCTAGAAGTGTTTTGAAAATTACGGTCCTCTGATGTTCGTTATGAATCTGCATGGCCGCGCTAGCATGCATAAAATGTTAGTGGCATGATTATTCTACTTTGAACATGCTATGCTCTCTCATCTGATTACTTGTCATCTGAGATCAAGATTATATTCAAGCTGTATTTTAATGTTCAGGTTAGTTACTACAAGTCAGAGGTCCTCCCACTTTTGAAGCAGCACAAAGTAGTTTATTTTACTCACACAGATTCACGAATTGCCAACAACGGTATTCCAAACTCAATACAAAAGTTAAGATGCCGCGTAAATTACAAGGCACTAAAATATTCAGCATCAATAGAAGAACTTGGGAAGACGCTCATTTCAAGAATGCGACAAAACGGAAGCCCTTATCTTGCTCTGCATTTAAGGTATTTTTGATTGTTGTGACATGACACATGATGTTTCATTCTTTTTCTAGTGTGCTAATATATGTTATTCTTTAGTGGTGTCAAGTTTTTACTCTCCAAGATACCTATACTACAAAAAAGAAGGGAAACTTGTTGAAAAGGGAAGGTGTTATATGTTGTCATACGAGTCGATCTCAATCAGGGCGACAACAATAACAGTTATTAATATGCATTCGTGTGTGCCAGGACGGAGTATGGTAATTGCAAGCACCAAGTCAGTGGTCACCTGAACCTTTTTGTTGTAATACATCGTTATCTGTTTCCTTGCAGATACGAGAAGGATATGCTTGCATTTACAGGCTGCAGTCATAGTTTGACAGCAGAAGAAGATGAGGAACTACATAGGATGCGTTATGAGGTCAGCCATTGGAAAGAAAAAGAGATCGATGGGTCAGAGAGAAGGAAGCTAGGTGGTTGCCCCTTGACCCCAAGGGAGACATCCCTTTTGCTTCAAGGATTGGGTTACCCGTCTGACACTAGGATTTACTTGGTAGCCGGTGAAGCTTTTGGGAATGGAACTATGCAATATCTCGAGGAAAAATTTCCCAACATTTTCTCCCATTCCACTCTTTCTACTCGAGAAGAATTGAAACCTTTCAAGAATCACCAGAACATGCTGGCTGGTTTGGACTATGTCGTTGCCCTTCAGAGTGATGTCTTCGTTTACACTTATGATGGTAATATGGCAAAGGCAGTTCAAGGTCATAGGCGGTTCGAGGACTTCAGGAAAACTGTGAATCCGGACAGGTAATATTTTGACTCGGAGTTAGGTCAAACTATGATAACAGAAGTCGATTTGGTTACCTTTCAACCTGAGAATTACGCTCTCACTTGTGGTATCTAACCAAAGTTAATTTCTTCCCTCAGGACGAATTTCGTAAAAGTTGTTGATGAACTTGATGAAGGAAAAATTTCTTGGAAGGAATTTAGTTCTGAAGTGAAGAAGCTTCACAAAGATCGAGTTGGAGCTCCATATTTGAGGGAGCCTGGTGAATTTCCAAAGCTGGAAGAGAGCTTTTATGCAAATCCTCTTCCTGGATGTATATGCGCAAGCACTTGATAAGCTTGAACATAAATATTTTTGGCAAATGGAACCACCATACCAGTTCAGCTGCGAGAGAAAGAGTTGGGTGTTTTTGTTCCTGTAGACACACACATCAGCAAGTGGCAGGGGTTAACCGTCACCCAATAGATTTTAGCCTATCCAGCGATACGTGTACCGGCTTGGAGGGAGGGGTGGCTGCACTCCTTTGCTTTTTATACCGTGAATTTCCCGACTGCATCTTGATTAAAGATCACTGCAGATGAATGTAAATGAGCGATTTCACTCCGATATTTTTACGATAGTGAGGATGAATCTTTCTGACATGAAGTGGCCATATTGTGAAGTATGCATTACAGTATTACGAAAACTTATACGGAATATTGTCAATCTTTTGATTTGATAGGTACTTACTCTCAAGTTTTGAAGCTGGTTTGCCCTTATTAGGAACTGGCTCTCTAAACAAGCCTATTTGGTCTATCAAAAGTTTACTTTTTGCATCAAATTCAGACTAAAGTCCATGCATACATAGATGAACTGTCACCAAAAGGGTTAGCATTCCCACAGATCAACAAGAACATAACTCGTAAAGAACTCAGAAAGGCAGGCCTCATTTAGAACTCGATCTTTAACCTCCGAAGACAAAGGAGGAAAATAAAAACGAAAAGCACTCTAGAGGAAGTACTATAGTTGCAGAATAGACTCAACAAGATCATATATAGGTGCAAGCTCCCCCTTGTCGATCAGACGGAATTCCTGCATCGCAGTAAACCAAAAAGGCATAAGGCACTCACATAGATAGAGAAGTCGATAACATTGAACGCCAATTTGACAGCTTGTTTGGAATCTGGATATGCAGAACTGGCTCTTTCTATGACTTTTCTATCGCTTAAATTTGTCGTTGCAAATGAGAAAGAAATCGACAGGACTTTAATCTCGCTTCTTTTGCGAATGCGATGAACCTTAGGAACATATAACCAAGGTAAATATCCACGATTAGAGACCCTCGAGCTACAAAAGGGACAGGAAGGGAGCTTGGCCAATGTATTATAGACGTACATTAAGAGTATAGGGTCAAGTAGCCACATGTTTGTGCATATGAAATGGCTGCGACACTGGATGCTCTAAAAGCCAATACCAGGCCATAGTTGACCGAGACAATTTCTTTGCAACTCTACATATATCCACAGATTCTGTCTAGCAGACTGAGAAATTATCGGTCTACAATCACTAAAAAGGCATAAGATGGCACACATTTAGAAGTGAGGGACAAATTTCCTTCTGTGGGTACAAAAGAAAATGAAATGATAACTCACCCACGTAAAGAGAACAAAATGCTTAAAACAGGTGTTTAGGTGACCTTCTTCCTTCAGACTCACAATCTTCTGAAAATGTGGGGTGATAGATGTGCGCATATACGCGAAACAACCGCTTAAATATTGTCTTGACAACCTCCAGGAAGTCACATGGAAAGGGTGCACCTGCAGCAGACAAGAAGTATACGACAGTTCGAAACTGAAGTGACAAAATAAGTTGGCGTTATGACTGCAAAGCTTTGAAATACACAGAATTTAGAGTGCAATTAAAGCCAAAAATAAGGAAAAATATGAGGAATGAACTTTCTTCTTGGCCACCATATTCTTTCCTTTTTACTTATTGATTTAAACTTTTTTTTTAATCCCTAGAAATAATTACATTAATTGCATTTAACAGGATTATATGACAAAACTAGAAAGGATTTTCTCTACAACCCCGAGTGTATGAATAGCCATTTTTTTTCCGTAGCATCGCCTCTTTCCTTCCTCGTTTCCCGTAACGCAATCAAACAACACAAGAAAAATGCATTGCCACAGATGATGATCAGTTTTCCATCCTCGATCTCTACCAAATGATCAGTTTCAATGTGAACTCCTCAACATATTTTGTATAAAACAAGAAAGCCATTGCAATTGTAAAGGCTTACAGAGGCGGCCTAAAACGTATGTAGATCCCCATATGTCATCACTAGTTCATATAACACTTCAAAATGTTCAGGTTAACCACGTTGGACTATATATGCTTATAAGAAACCATTTTTGAATGGCCAGACATTTTGCAAGGGTGGGTGGGGCTGTGAACTCAATGCAAAGGTGCACTCAGAGCCAGCCAAAATTTGCAATCCTCGGGCGAAGCAGGACGAACCAAGATTCATAGCAAAAGATTGCTTGCTCAAGTCATATTGCATGTGCCAGTTCTCGGGGTCTAACATCTCTTATAATACAAGCATACTCTCTATTCACCCAAAACCAAATCATCCATTGCTACAGATCTTCGCTCTCAAAATACTTCATGTTGAAAATCTTGGAGCGCAGTGCAAAGCTTCCTCCCTGCTAGTTATAAGCTAATCACTGGACGAGTAGGGAAGGAGGCAAGCGCAGAGCAAAGCTTCCTCTCTGCTGGTTCCTCTGCTAGCTCAGTTTGGTATTTGTTCGTCGGATCCCCGTTCACCGAGCTTCCTTGATCATACAGGTCTACTAAACGGAGAGGGGAAAAGAGAAAATATACGAGGTACGTAGAATTACCTATCTATCCTAGTTCCCCCTGTACATACCATAAATACTGATCGAGAACAGTATAGCTGTATAGGTAATAAAGTTCTGCTATGTCCGGCATCAATGGCGGACACATGAATTATTTGTAAGATGGGTATCAAGAATCAAAGGATAAAGCTTTGAAATTCGTATTTGAGCTCTACTTTTGCTATTTCAGCTGCTAAAGTGGTGTATGGTAATATTTTTTAAGCATCAGAGTTGAGAGTGGAGCTTACATGGTGAAAAATGAAGCTCAAACATTATTTCTCTTAGTTGAGCTCTATTTTCGTCGTTATAGTGGCTATATATAGATATTCTTTAAAGTCCTTTAACGTCGAAAGAGGAGCTCAAATAGTAAAAATTGAAGTTAAAATATCACTTGCCTTGTATTTTTATAAGTTTAACAGGCAAAATTATCCGGTTGACATCCTTTTTTTAAAAATCTAATACTCGGTAACTTTTAGGTGAACATTTTCATCCGTGTAATAAAGTAAAATAGCTAATACACAAGAAAGAAGAACAGGAGTAATAGATTGACATGTGTCCACGGTGCCATCTGCTGCTTCTGCTACTGTCCTCACATATATCATACATAGGACTCTTTTACTTCACAGGCTTTTGCTATTCTGCACACACTCCTCGACACAACAGAAGATAGTAACTGCAGCAAAGCACCCGTGCAAGGGCAAGCCTCGATACAAACTGCAGCTTCTTAGTACAATGGTCGATTCAAGCCTTGATTGTATGATGGTAAAGTTCCAACATACATGAAATGATGAATATATACGGAAGGACATAAACAAACATCTGGAGTTAGAAACTAGAAACTTTTTTCTATTTTTTCGAAGCATGAAATGTGGAACCAAACATTCTAACTACTACTACGCATATTGTGCAAGGCAAGACGCATAAATTTTGATAACATTTTTTCATATGCCGAACTTTGTTTTTGTTAAGTATCATTTGCTCTAAGTGTTTAAGCTGCTAGAAAATGTGCTCAACAATATATGTCATGCGGTAACAATTTTGAAACATGTAATTAAAATTAGCTTAACTTACCAGAAAAAGGAACATTGATAGGTGTTTGCTTTTGTTTGTATATTTTTTGTCAAAGGTAGATGTCTTGGGTTTAATACTAAATTACCTATCTACTCTATTTTGAAGCTTATTTACTCGCATACCACATTTTTGGAAACCGTGATTAGAACCACGATTTTAAACAAAAAAGCGTGGTTCCAAATCCTGTTTTTAAGAATTTCTTTTTTTCTTGAGTTTTTTAAAATTTTGAGAGATGATGCAGAAAATGAAAACGTGGTTCTAAACATTGATTTCTTCTTCGAAGTCGTGGTTCTAAACATTGATTTCTTCTTCGAAGTCGTGGTTCTAAACAGTGATTTCTAAAAGTGTGGTATGCGGGTAAATAAGTTTTAAAATAGAGTAGATGAGTAATTAAGTATTAATATAGTATTATTTAGGAAAAAATCTGTTTTGGGATTTAAACCCTTAAAACAAGTATAACTAGCACAACAAGAAATGAAGAAAAAATATAAAAGTTCTCACACATAAAATACAGACACAGATTTTGACGTGGTTCGACCTCTAACCTACGTCCACAGAAAAGACTTTGAGAAGTCTTGCACTCTAAAGTGGAGAAGTTAAAAGTAAACTTTCACTCAGATACTCAGATTCAATTTTCAATACAGCCAAACTCATATCAATTTTATAATCTGTAAATAAAATTGTTGAGACAGGATCCAGTATTCTATTTGCAGTGGGGCACTGGCTTCTACCGGTAGTAGCCTAGCTTCCCAGTGAGCTTGGTGCTGTTCTTTCTGAGGCTCAGCCCATTATTGAATTGTCTCCCTGTGTCATATTTACGAGTCTT
The DNA here is from genome assembly GCA_033065855.1 of Escallonia rubra. Lineage (NCBI taxonomy): Eukaryota > Viridiplantae > Streptophyta > Magnoliopsida > Escalloniales > Escalloniaceae > Escallonia > Escallonia rubra. The sequence continues at coordinate 198,441 of JAVXUO010002261.1, read as the reverse complement.
TTTCTTTGAAAATTGTTGATGGCACTAGTGAAGCCATCAACAATGTTATAGTGGTACTTAATCAATGATTCGTACAACAATCCCGTCTTTATTTATTTTTTTGCTACAGAGGAATAATAAAAATTACTTAGACAGGTACAAGGCGCATCGCGCCAACTCCATCAGCATAATTTCGAATCATTCTTTCGAGTCCTAACGGTGGTCGATCCAAAAATTTGTAGCTTTCCTTTTGGTTGGCTCTAGAGGTGTCAAAGGGCCGGGCTTGGGCCGGCCCAGCCCAAGCCCATCGGGCCTGCTAACGGGCCGGGCCGGGGCCGGGCCAAGTGAGGGGGAAAACGGGCCGGGCCGGGCCGGGCCTGGCGAAGGAAATCCTAGGCCTGGTCCAGGCCCAGGCCCTAAGCCCAATATTTAGGGCCGGGCTTGGGCCGGGCCCGGGCCCTTTTTTTTTTTTTTTTTTTTCATGTTTTTTAATTTTAAAGATAGGGAGTTTTAGATGCATATTACTTAAATGACCGGTCTGAACTGTTGAAACTTTGATTAAATCTTATTTAACATGCGCAACTTTCACAAAATGTTTTAATAGTAAACCAACTTCAAATTAATCAACCTAATGTTCTCAAAAATGAGAAAGTGATGAGGGCAAGCTTTGCTGATGTTTCTTGTTAGCAAATACTCAGTTTCTAGGGTTCTTTAAGTGGAAGAAACTTACAAAGGCACAATGGAATGGCCAAGATCAGCAAGTTAGGAATATCTTACCTAACAAACTTCTTGATAAAGCCTAATAACCCTGCAATTTCTTTATTCCAAATGTACAGTTTCTGAGCCCAAGGGCTAATGTAAGAATGTTTGCGAGAATATCGTTGATGATGATCTCTCATCGTGAACATGTATATTTCGCAGATTTGTTATCTCTAAACACATATTTTCTAAAAGTTATTTCAACAACATTTGAGATTGCCACCATTAAATCTTAGAAGTCTCTGGCTAAAGGTGTTCATTATAATAAATGTGTTCATAGGCCCTCCTCCTTTTATCCGGGCTTGGACCGGCTGCTTGTAAACAAACAGGCGAAGTTACCTATTTTTTTATATATACAAAAAAATATATATCTTGCGTGTAAAAAATTATTTTATATATATGGAAAAAAGTATATTTTGTGAAAAAATTTATTCTTAAAACTCTAACAATCAAAATAATAATGCATGTCTATCCAAAATATCAGCAATCAAAGATCAAGAAATCTGCAACGTCAACCAAAAGGATCAAAAGAGGAAAATAAAAACAAATTACCTAATCATCCGGAAGTACTTCAATATCCGAGTCACTGCTCTTCCTATCATCAATCGGTTTATCTTGCTCGCGGTATTTCGCATCAAGATAATCCTTCCAACATACACATAGCTCGAGCGACTCGGGGTTAAGACGACTCCTCCTGTCATCCAAAACCCTCCCGCTTGCTGAAAATGCCGACTCTGAAGCAACCGTGGAGGCTTGCACTGGCAGTACATCCCGTGCAATTTGGGATAAAGTTTTATACATGTTTTGATTTTGTTTCCAAAAATTTAACAAATTAAAATTAATCTGTTCTTGCCTTGATAAATCAGAATAATGATCAGTATTTGCATATACACCAATCTCATTAAAAGAGGAAAAATTATACGAACCTCCCGAATTAGAAGTACCTTCACCTGGTAGTTGTCTTGCTACTAGATGTTCAAAGCCTTGAAGGTATGGCGCATAATACCTCTCAGCAGTGGATGATGATGTAGCTCGCCCGCGCACGTCAGCAGAATTACGATAGAGGTTGAACAAGTCCTCAAACCTCTTGCTCACTTTTGCTGTGAGCAAGGTTGTGTCCTCTGCTGTGTAGCGCATTAATTTCGATATCTCTTGTATCGAGCCGTTCACGCCATGCAACTTTAACCTAGGATCTAAACAAGTAGCCACAGTAAAAATAGCAGGCAGTTTCCTCCAATATTTATTAAATTTTTGATCCATCACTTGTACTATTTCCCTAAAGGGTCCTATATATCTCCATTTTGTTAACATTGTAGCCATCTTCAGAATTTCTATTACAGCGAGAGGAGAGGTGGGATAGTACGTACCAGACAATAAATTGGTAGACGTGTAGAATACCTCCAAAAATTCAGCTAGGTATGTGGCCATCTGCCATTCCTCTTGAGTTGGCAAGCCGGCTGGGAACTGGGTTAGTAGAAAATGCGTGTAGACTTCTCGGTATGCCAGAATGTGTAAAAGCATGTGGTATGTAGAGTTCCACCTGTGGACCACATCTGTAACTGCTCTCCTGCGAGGCATATTATATTGAACACACAACGTTTTAAATTGTTGTGTTCTCAAACTCGAGCCATTAACATACGCTGTCATACCCCTCATTTTGAGCAGAATATCTCCTGCAGCAGCTAAACCATCTTGAACAATTAAGTTAATAATGTGACAAACACAACGAACATGAAATAATTCACCATCAAGTACAGGTTGAAGCGTCTCCTTTAAAGCTGCAACAGCAGCTTTATTATTAGAAGCATTATCAAAACTAACACTCATAATCTTATCCTTAATTTTAAATGTGTTGCATGCTTTTAATATAAGAGTAGCAATGTTCATTCCATCGTGCGGATAAGGGAAGTGCTCGAAAGCGATGATTCTCTTGTGCATAACCCAATCTGCATCAATCCAATGAGCGGTCACACAAGAATAACTAACAAAAGTATAAGGAGATTGCCAAATATCAGAAGTAAGACTAACTTTACCGTCAAATTTATCGAAATAATCGATAAGGCGTGCTTTGGCAGCCTTGTATTGTCGGAGTGCATCGGACCTCGTTGTGTTTCTATGAACCTTTTTGTACAAAGGTTGAACGTAGGTGTTCATATATCTAGAGTGCTTAGGATTATCGGCAAAAGAAAAGGCTTGTTCATCGTGAATAACAAATTCAGCGAGACCGTCTCTTTGCTCTCGCTGATTATAAACAAATAACTTACCGTCAAAAGATAACTGCGTTTGGGTAGGTTCGACGTGGCCTTGTCGAGGTGCACACCCAGGGTAATGCCTGTTAAGATGTCCATTACCACTACCGGTCGAAAATAATTTAAGACAGTACTTACATCGAGCTTTTCGGGTGTCGTCCACCGTAATTACGTCGAAATGATTCCAACACTCGGCTTTCTTCTTTTTCCCCTTCTGGACTTCTGGCACGTTATCGGAGGCATTGCTCGGCCCTTCTTCATCATGACCAGGCATAGGGTTGAGATTATGCCACTGAGTAGTAGCTTCGCCAACCGAGCTGCGTCCTTGACTATAATGCGGGGGGTCTTCATCAGGCGTGTATTCAAAATCTGGAATGTTTTGATTGAACTCCCAATTGGCTTGGGTATCTATCATAGAGCCTGTACTCATTCGTCCACGAACGAATGGTTGTGTTGGTGCTTGGATTGGTGTTTCTGATGGCCGTGGCGCTGGCGCTTGTGCTGGTGGTGGTGCTTGCGATGATGATGATTTCTTTCGTGATGACGTTGCACGCCTCATTTTGTTCAATAATCCAGACATATTTCACGCTAAACTTTGTAAGAGTAACTAAATACACAAGTATAAGAGTAGTAATAAGAAATAACAATTAAAAGAATGAACGAGTAACAAATATTAGAGAGTTAGTAATTAAAAAGAATTTAACAAGACTAGTAATTAATAAACAAGAGTACTAATTAGTAAATACTAGTAGTAATTAAAAGAATGAACGAGTAACAAATATTAGAGAGTAAGAGTAATTAAAAAGAATTTAGCAAGACTAGTAATTAATAAACAAGAGTATTAATTACTAAATACTAGTAGTAATTAGCAAGACTAGTAATTAGCAAGACTAGTAATTGGAGAGGAAACTAGTAGCAAAGCTTGTTGTGAGAGTAAGAAGAGAGTAAGAAGATTGGTGTGAAAAATTGGAGAGAAATGGTGTGAATTTATAGATTTTAGAAACTTCACAAAAGACCAAAATACCCCTACAAACTATCCGTTTATAGTTGTTGGGGAGGGTAAGAGTGTAAAGGAGTTGGAAAATATAGGTTAGACTAAAATACCCCCCAAACTAGCCGTTATATAGCTGTTGGGGGGGTAAAAGTGGAAGTTTGGAAAAGGGGGAGAAGAAAGGGGGGAAAAGCAAAAGATTCAAAAAATGGTGGGGCCAAAACCGGGCCAAAAACCGGGCCGCAGACCGGGCCAGGTAACCGGGCCAAGCCCGGGCCGAAACCGGGCCGAAACCGGGCCGAAACCGGGCCGGGCCAAACCCGGGCCAAAACCGGGCCGGGCCGTTTTCCAGAATTTTCAGGCCTGGTCCAGGCCCAGGCCCCAGGCCCTATGTGTGCGGGCCGTTACTGTTCATCCACGGGGCCGGGCCAGCCCGGGCCGAAACCGGGCCGGGTCGGGCCAGCCCGCGGGCCGCCCGGCCCGTTTGACAACTCTAGTTGGCTCCCATGTTTGCTAGAAAATCAGCGCATGAATTCCCTTCTCTTATTACATGTGTAATGCTTGTATCCGAATTCCTCAGCACAAATCTGCAATCCAGTACCATGTTTGCAAGTGAGTGCAATCCAGTATCATGTTCCTGTGCTCTTTCAAAATGTGTTTCTAAGGTTGTCTCCTTCAGTCCTTTCTCTCTAATCCATTTCAGTTCATTAAGGATTCCATGGAGCTCTGCTTCCAGTACATTGCACCAAGGGATGTAACCAATGAAGCCTCCATGCCATTCTCCTCTGCCGTTTCTTATGATGCCTCTAAAGCCACCTCCATCTCCTTGCTTCACACTTCCATCTCTGTTAATCTTCAATTTTTCCTGCAGAGGAGAAAGACCATGATACTAGTTTAGGTACGTTAGCCCTTTAACAAATCCTGCTATAATTTCTTTTGCATGATCCAGTGTATTCTTCCAGGATATGTCATCATTAATGTCTGCTCCTTCGATGCTCTCTTTGTTTTTATCCTTCCAGACCATGATCCTGTCTTGATTGCGCACTGATAGTGGACTTTGTACACGAAGAGGTACTTTTGGGGAGGCTAAAGAATGCAGAATAATTTAGGGTCACTTTGGGTCGTTTCGTCTTTTGAAAAGTAATTGTCGAGCGCAAAAAACTGCATAAGCAAAAGCAGCTCAACAGAAGAAAATTAACCTACAACCCATGTTGCTGCCAAAGTTTTTCCAACTTGCAACTCCAATTTGATACACCAAATTGCACGATTTAACGAGATTATGTACCAAACAGCAAAATTACTTGTCTCTTCCGTGCCAAAGTTCAAAATTATCTCCTTCCTCTAAGGTGATAATTGGCAGAATATAACGCTCTTTAATATCCTCATACACATTGTGCGCATTCAATTATAATTCCACTTAGCTAGTTGACCTCTCGCACAGTTGTCTTAGATTCTGTCATATACATGGCCAGAAAACATGCATATACATTCTCTGTGCACGCTTCCAGGCACCCGTTTTTCGTGGTTTAGTTTAATATCGCAATCTGGTGTTGTGAAACGAACAATTCTGATATATCAAACATTTTCCAGCAGTTACATACCAACTAGTTATAAATGCAATCTACCATCGAACTTGAGTTTTGGACCATTTGAAAAGCATTGCAAAACCACTTCATTAGAATCCTCAAGCTGCAAAAAACGAAGAAACTTCAACGAGTACAAAGTAGAGGAACCCCAAGCTTACAACTATAAGAGACAAACACAAGAAAGGAACAGTCCGTTACATCACATCTTGTTAGCCTTTTGATTTCAATAACATCTATGATGATAGCCTTCACCTCATTGGTCATAAGAAAACAATCTCAGCAAATACATAGGCATACCTTAACATCGAACACATGACAAAAGGGCAAGAAACAGGCATATATACTTTCTGTGTGCAATCTCAGCAGTTGACTCTCGCACAGTTGCGTCTGGTTGTGCCCCGTACATGGCCAGAAACAGGCATATATACTTTCTGTGTGCAAGCACATCAAGGCACCCTCTTTTCGTGGTTTAGTCTTATCAGATCGCAATCTGGTGTTGTGAAACGAACTATTCTGATAATCAAGCACTTTCCTGCAATTACATACCGACTAGTTAAAAATGCACTCCGCCATTGAACTTGAGTTTTGGACATCTGAAAAGCATTGCAAAACCACTTCATTAGAATCCTGAAGCTGTAAAAACGAAGAAACTTCAACTAGCAAGCTTACAGCCACAAGAGACAAACACAAGAAAGGAACAGTCTGTTACTTCACATCTTTTTAGCCTATTGATTTCAATGACATCTAGGATGATAGCCTTCATCACATTAGCAGCACTAGCCAATCTACTGGACACTTCATTCGTATCACTACAAGTCCCACTCCTCAGTCCTCGTGGATGTAATCTCTTCTAGATATGGCTGCAGCATTTTGTTTGTTGGTTTAACATCAAGAACTGATCCCCGGAAGGCCCAGAAGTGAAAGAACATATTTTCCTTTCGCGTGTCCCGTGATGAATGTAGCATCTAGAAAACCTAGTTCAATGTACCAAATTTTTTTGACAGTACAGATATTATGCTAGCTAGTACCATCCGGCGAAAAAAACATACGGTAATACATAATACCCATTGATGAGATCTCCGTAAACACAATTTCCATTGACATATAACACTGTTGCAGCAATATCGGATACGCTAAAGACAATGAAAGGCAGGCATAAACAATATACCCACTTCGGAATTTGGGAAGTAACCAAAGAGAACCTAAACCAATCTGGGTCATATTAAAGAAGACCCAGATGAATATTGGAGTGGTCCAAGAGGATCAGGCGCCTCAATATGTTCTGATATTGGAGTCATCTTCAACCGAATAACTGCGGATTTGAGTGCCCAGCCAGAAATACGTTTGTAATCTGCAATAAAATGTCAGTGTCAATATGCACTCATACTTCTGTATCACAAGTCGTGAAAAATAAGAACATTTTCATGTAGAAGTTCATACAACAGAAAATGATAGTTCCTGAACACTGGGAACCGCGCATGACAGCAGTTATGTGCATGAGATACACTCAGGCAAACAATCCAACAGCTTCATTTGTCAAAGTGCGGCACCAAGACAAAATCTAAGCTCAGCAAAATTTCTTGAGCGTCTTGCAAGTGATATAGCGGTGTGTTGAGCAACCTCAAAGTCACGTAAGCGATGAGCGGACAAAAAGTTCATTTAGACCCTCGGAGGCACAGAAATATGTTGGTAGAAGGTGGCCATAATTAGCCAAATGAGTTCACAGACAGCATGCAAGATTTCAAGCATCACAGAGGTAGTGAATTTTTTCCAAAAATTGGATGGTTTCTATTCTAATAGAAAGAGAATTCTTTCATCTCAAAAATCTGAATAATGCTCATATTAATTATTTTTACTTAAAGCGGTTCATAAGTAATTGATTTCCTTTCTTTCAGTTATTCTTTTTCCCCTCCTACAACACCAACATTATTTGATTCCAAATTCAGAGCAATCCCTATTGTACCTTCTGCAAATTCTACTAATTCACCCGCCATTACTTCATCAAGACCGTGAATACGAGCAATACCATCGCCTACTTGAAGTACGGTACCGGTATTTACAATCTTTACTTCTCTATTATATTGCTCGATACGTTCACGGATAATATTACTAATTTCGTCAGCTCAACTTTTGTAGCCATAGCTTACAGAGATACAAGAGATACCCAAAGGAACTTACCAAAATGACAAGTAACGATGCATGACTAGTTTTACACTAAGCACATGAATCTTATATGCCAAAATCTAAATAAAAATAAATCTAGCAATGGATCAATTGTACCTTGTTAACATTATTAAGTGACAATACAGTCAAGGGCTCTAGATATGCAGCAATAGCTTAACCTTTTTTTTCTTTGGCGCAAAGCAATAGCTTAACCACCGTCATGATTCATACAAAGATGTTTTCAATTGTTATCTTGCAATTGACAGGATATTAATACTGCAAAATATATACTCCATGTAGTAAAAAGGACAAAAATTTTGAAAAAATTCTGCAACACAGTTTTTTTCCCCTTTGCGAGAGGAGGGGGTAAAAGATACTGGAGACTGTTAGTTCGCTCTCCTTTTATGTCGAATAAGAGCACACACTTGATGGAAAATGCCCGAGCTCCCAAAATTGCATGGCCAAGACCAGGTAGTCAAATGGTTGAGTAATAGGGCGTAGGAGAAAAGGTCATAGGACAGAAAAACTAGGAAGCAGAGGCATCCAAAATAAAGTTCACGACGTTTATATCTTGGTGTGGAAAGATCAATCTGCTATCTACACCGTAGGAAAGTACCACTCATTGTGAAAACCTCCATATAAACAATTAATACTAAAAGATTTAATGCTTCTACTTCCTACCACAACAAAGCTCGCTAGCTATATACATGAGCAAACAAAAAGTGTGCACGTGAGTACCCGATGACAGTAAAGTAACCACAGCAAATAGTGGATGCATTGTGGCACATTTTCAACATCTGAATTGCTTGACAACCATTTGCAAGATATCCTAGTGTGAGATCCGCAAGTTTAGAGAAAGGTCTATTGCACGTAGCCCAGAAAAGGATTTTGCAATAACCTTCAAGGAAGAATCAGTCAATTTGCTGCATAGGATTCAATGTGATCAGAGCAATCAACTTGAGGAAACTTTCTAATGATTATAGTGCATAGCATTGATCTAAACTCTGGCCTTCGGAAAAGAAACCTACCTGCAATCTGCCAAAACAAACTCCTTTCTGTTGTTAACACGTAAAGCTAGAAATTGACTGACAAAATCATTCCGAACAAATTGAAGGCCAACTAATGTCAATACTCCCAAATTCTCCATCTTTGGTAACGCGTCAAAAACTAGCATAGCATCTATGCTTTGGCAGTCATCTAATTACAATTCTCTCAAAACTGATCCTAATGAATCGGCTAATCTGTTGATTCCATCACAATGAACACTAGCTAAGATTTATGGATCTTAGAGCAGGTGCACAAGAAAGGAGTGAACCAAGTCCAACATCCGAAAGACGGCAAGCAACTTTCAAGGATATAGTAGTTAACACAGGCAAGCAGTTTGACAAGCGAGCTACGGTTGCACATGGAACATAATCTGGTAAACAGCGCCCAAACTGATCGAGTTGAAGCACCTATGTCCACACAGTCTAAAAAGAAAAAACCCACTAGAGGATATGCAGATATAAGAATATGCAAGTGCGTAGAAATCTTCGTTTCATACTGAAGTGAGGCCACCAAAGTAGTGTGCCAAGAAGTGCTGAGTCTTATTGTACTAAGTCCTGCTTTTAGTAGTTCTGGTTTGATTACGAAAGAAAATGTCACGACCTGTGAGCGAAAAATTGCAAGAGTGATATATAAGACTACATCTACTGTCAAATGACCAACATGAGATTCCCTTTGTCTCTTTCGTACGTTCTTCAAGTAAACCACACACAATTGATGTAGCACTATTTTGAGTATACAGAGGAATGTCCAACTTCCAGTCAGAGGACTCTATATGTTGTAAACCACAAGTATGTTTGACAGTTGTAACGTTAGAGCTTATGAACGTTTAGAAAACGTGTAGATCTGGTTCAGAAGAAAAGTTATCTATCACACAACACTCAAGCATCATAGAAAAAACAATGCAATATTCAAGTGAATAAGACATCTCACCACTAAGTTATTGACGTCACACGCTCCAAAACCCTCTGAGAAGAGTTCCTCGGGCAACACGAACAATACCTTGCACGAGCCTCTATAGGAGATCCACTTGAAAGAAGGTCAAAGAAATGATCATTCATTCTCCGAGTATCACATAGCAACTGACTTAGCCTGTGCCTCAGCAAATCAGGTACCCTGTCCAGCGGAGTGCATGCATCAGTATTTTTGCTAAGAATTGTAATGCATAGTTCTTGAAGTGATGGAACTGACAGCGTAGAACGGCCATCTTGTCTATCCTTTCTTGGGAACCCATACCATGGGTGAAGCGTAGCTTTTGCACAAAGAAAAATTCTCTTGTTGTATGTTCACAGGCGTTCCATGATCCCTGATACAGTGGAAAAGGGACCAGGCCAATGTGCCATTTCCTTCTCCACTTCCCCCTTTGTGGCATTTCCCTTTCAGCCTCATCAACCACGGGGTTCTCTTCTCCCTCTCGGGCAGCAAAATGAACAAATTTTGATGCACTTTTGTAGCTATGTATCTCGGAGACGATTTCTTGAGGTGAAATTGGTTTCGGAATCTAAACGAGAAACCTCAATGGAAAGCACAGTTTGTGGTGAGTGTGCCAACCCTTCGATGGAAAATGTAGAAGTGCAGGCTATAGAAACTGAGGCTAAAACTCTTTTGCTACCAGAGGACAGTTATAGTTACGGCCGCCGTTCACCGGGGCTTCAGTCACCGTCTCCCCCGTCATCAGGTCACCAACTTCCTTGACCTTCCGGCAGTGGGCAGGCGTCAGCCCCCTCAACCTGAACTACTTTGCTCTGCCCCCTCTCTTCTCTAGTGAGTCTTCTCTTAACCCCATCACCAGTACCATCATCACTCTTACCATTCTTCAACTCATTTTGAGCAGAACCTCCTAGTAAACTGTGAGACATCTAGAACTGCAGTACCAGTTAATTTCTCTTATTTCGTGCCCAATTCCAGTTTCACTTGATCCACCACACGGTCCACTCTCATTATCAAGTCCTAGTCAATTGATTCCCCTTTCTCTCCTATATACTCCTGCCATCAACTTTTACCGGATCACTCCAACCAACACCTCCCCATTTCGGCTTCGCAACCTTCCTCCTTCAAGCACCCTTTACCCCTGTCACATTCCGCCAAAGAATCACCCCCGAAAAATCCAACATCGTCGACATTCCACTTTCCTTTCGCCTTCTTTACACGCGCACTTTCTCACTACCACAACCCATTCTCACACTCATTTCCCAGTAGTGAAGCCTCATTAACCACTCACTCCTCTTCTCCTGAAACCCTAATTTATCCGAAAATGCAACATCATTGGCGTTCCTCTTTCCTATCGCCTTCTTCCCAAGCCGCCCAAATCCAAGCACAACCCATTTCAAAAGCACTCCCCGCTACTGACTACCGAACCCAGTTTCTTTAACACCCCGTCCCCGTCTAATCTCCTCCACCCCATCCTCCTTCCCGCCTCCCAAAACCCGAACCGAATCAACATTTTTAAACAGCAACAGCATCGCTTTTCCTTTCCGAATCGAAACCCTAGTAATTCGCGCAGTTTCATCGACACCCCGTTGCGAAGCGAGTAGAACACTCCTCCGAACCACACTAGAAGACGGCACCCAGCCGAGTTCGGCTCAAGAGCGAAAACTGTTCGAAGGAGGGGTGGATTCGTAAGAAGGGCGGGTCGAGGGTCTTTGCCGGGGGTAACGGACAGACCGGCTGACGTGTAAGTCTCGGGCATATGATATATCAAAATGAATACAAAGACACAGCAAAAAAAAAAGGGTCATTTACAAACATCCGGTAGTAGTCTTTTGTACAAATACAATACAAAAGTCATCTTCAAATGACGTGACAGGTTACCGGGTAAAAGAGGAACCGAACCCCCTCCCCGTCCTCCCAACAAAACTTGGTGCCTAAGCTATTAATAAAACAAATTAACCGTTCCTTCTCCCACCCCCAAAATTATCCTCTTCTCCTCTGTCAATAATCAATATACTAGCATAACAGAAAACCTCCTCCTTCTTCCATGCCTACGGCCGGTCGACTTCGGCTTGACCGTACCGGCCAAGATGAGTCGGAGTTCGTGGAGGCAAATGCGACACAGGGAGAAGAAGCCGAGTGGTTAAGGGAGATGAGAGAAGTCAACCGGAAAAATGAACCACCATCCGTACAACTACGATCAGCTCCGGCATTATGGATTGGACAGTCCGCAGTTTCGAAAGGAGCTGAGGAAGCACATGATGCAATTCGGCAACAGTTTACTTAAGGCGCTCAATGTAAACAGGCGCCTAGAATTAACTGGTGGCGGGAACCTGAGAGTGTTCAAAGTACGACGGCGGCCCCGCCGCTGCAACACCGCCCAACGTCATCTTCAAGTCGGTGCCGGAAACTCCGAGCAACCGGAGAATCAAGCCAAGTTTGTGGTGAGTGTGCCAACCCTTCGATGGAAAATGTAGAAGTGCAGGCTATGGAAACTGAGGCTAAAACTCTTTCGCTACCATAGGACAGTTATAGTTACGGCCGCCGTTCACCGGGGCTTCAGTCACCGTATCCCCCGTCATCAGGTCACCAACTTCCTTGACCTTCCGGCAATGGGCAGGCGTCAGCCCCCTCAACCTGAACTACTTTGCCATGCCCCCTCTCTTCTCTAGTGAGTCTTCTCTTAACCCCATCACCAGTACCATCATCACTCTTACCATTCTTCAACTCATTTTGAGCAGAACCTCCTAGTAAACTGTGAGACATCTAGAACTGCAGTACCAGTTAATTTCTCTTATTTCGTGCCCAATTCCAGTTTCACTTGATCCACCACACGGTCCACTCTCATTATCAAGTCCTAGTCAATTGATTCCCCTTTCTCTCCTATAAACTCCTGCCATCAACTTTTACCGAATCACTCCAACCAACACCTCCCCATTTCGGCTTCGCAACCTTCCTCCTTCAAGCACCCTTTACCCCTGTCACATTCCGCCAAAGAATCACCCCCGAAAAATCCAACATCGTCGACATTCCACTTTCCTTTCGCCTTCTTTACACGCGCACTTTCTCACTACCACAGCCCATTCTCACACTCATTTCCCAGTAGTGAAGCCTCATTAACCACTCACTCCTCTTCTCCTGAAACCCTAATTTATCCGAAAATGCAACATCATTGGCGTTCCTCTTTCCTATCGCCTTCTTCCCAAGCCGCCCAAATCCAAGCACAACCCATTTCAAAAGCACTCCCCGCTACTGACTACCGAACCCAGTTTCTTTAACACCCCGTCCCCGTCTAATCTCCTCCACCCCATCCTCCTTCCCGCCTCCCAAAACCCGAAACCCGAACCGAATCAACATTTTTAAACAGCAACAGCATCGCTTTTCCTTTCCGAATCGAAACCCTAGTAATTCGCACAGTTTCATCGACACCCCGTTGCGAAGCGAGTAGAACACTCCTCCGAACCACACTAGAAGACGGCACCCAGCCGGGTTCGGATCCGGCTCAAGAGCGAATCTAAATCCTACAATCACTCCAGATCCTATAATCAAACATACAATTATCCCTATAATTAAGTAGACAATTATCCCTATAATTAAGCAGTCGTTATCAGTTGGCTGATATTCTCACTAAAGCAGTTTTCATGCAAATACTACCTAATGTCGCAAATACTACCTGATGTCGTTGGGCGGCGTTGCGGCGGCGGGGCCGCCGTCGTACTTTGAACACTCTCAGGTTCCCGCCACCAGTTAATTCTAGGCGCCTGTTTACATTGAGCGCCTTAAGTAAACTGTTGCCGAATTGCATCATGTGCTTCCTCAGCTCCTTTCGAAACTGCGGACTGTCCAATCCATAATGCCGGAGCTGATCGTAGTTGTACGGATGGTGGTTCATTTTTCCGGTTGACTTCTCTCATCTCCCTTAACCACTCGGCTTCTTCTCCCTGTGTCGCATTTGCCTCCACGAACTCCGACTCATCTTGGCCGGTACGGTCAAGCCGAAGTCGACCGGCCGTAGGCATGGAAGGAGGAGGTTTTCTGTTATGCTAGTATATTGATTATTGACAGAGGAGAAGAGGATAATTTTGGGGGTGGGAGAAGGAACGGTTAATTTGTTTTATTAATAGCTTAGGCACCAAGTTTTGTTGGGAGGACGGGGAGGGGGTTCGGTTCCTCTTTTACCCGGTAACCTGTCACGTCATTTGAAGACGACTTTTGTATTGTATTTGTACAGAAGACTACGATCGGATGTTTGTAAATGACCCTTTTTTTTTTGCTGTGTCTTTGTATTCATTTTGATATATCATATGCCCGAGACTTACACGTCAGCCGGTCTGTCCGTTACCCCCGGCAAAGACCCTCGACCCGCCCTTCTTACGAATCCACCCCTCCTTCGAGCAGTTTTCTACTCCTTCGATGCTCTCTTTGTTTTTATCCTTCCAGACCATGATCCTGTCTTGATTGCGCACTGATAGTGGACTTTGTACACGAAGAGGTACTTTTGTGGAGTCACTTTGGGTTGTTTCGTCTTCTAAAAAGTAACTGTCAATCGCAAAAAACTGCATAAGCAAAAGCAGCTCAACAGAAGAAAATTAACCTACAACCCATGTTGCTGCCAAAGTTTTTCCAACTTGCAACTCCAATTAGATACACCAAATTGCACGATTTAACGAGATTATGTACCAAACGAACAGAAAAATTACTTCTCTGTCACTTCCACACCAAAGTTAAAAACTATCTCCTTCCTCTCAGGTGATAATTGGCAGAATATAACGCTCTTTAATATCCTCATACACATTGTGCACATTCAATTATAATTCCACTTAGCTAGTTGACCTCTCGCACGGTTGTCTTAGATTCTGTCATATACATGGCCAGAAAACATGCATACACATTCTCTGTGCACGCTTCCAGGCACCCGTTTTTCGTGGTTTAGTTTAATATCGCAATCTGGTGTTGTGAAACGAACAATTCTGATATATCAAACATTTTCCAGCAGTTACATACCGACTAGTTATAAATGCACTCTACCATCGAACTTGAGTTTTGGACCATTTGAAAAGCATTGCAAAACCACTTCATTAGAATCCTCAAGCTGCAAAAACGAAGAAACTTCAACTAGTACAAAGTAGAGGAACCCCAAGCTTACAGCTATAAGAGACAAACACAAGAAAGGAAAAGTCCGTTACATCACATCTTGTTAGCCTTTTGATTTCAATAACATCTACGACGATAGCCTTCACCTCATTGGTCATAAGAAAACAATCTCAGCAAATAGATAGGCATACCTTAACATTGAACACATGAGAAAAGGGCAAGAGGAGTGAACTAGCATAACTTCAATGAGACCAAGCTGTGGATATGGGGCAGGAAATAATTGAAATCATAAGGATGACAGGATAGAAGTCGACGAATTTCTCCCGTCTTGACATTAAGACTAATGCAAGTCTTTGAAGGCGAATCGCCATGGAAGATCAACAGCTCCCCATTGTTCAACGAGGCGACCGGGTACGGAGGCAATTTATCTGGATCAAGCATGCGCTCACACATGTACCTGTGATCTTCTAGGTCAATGGTATGCAATTTTGTCCATTCTCCTGTTTTTACATCTACCAACAGCCAAATGTCCCATGACAGTTCACTGAGAGCAGTTGTCATGCACAGAAAATTTCCTATAGCTATTAAATTTTTTCGAACATTGCAACCTTTTGGAATAGGAAGCAGGGAAATCATCTCAGTTTCCACATCCAGTGATAGAATGCAAAGTGAACTCCCCCCAGCCCAATACATAAACTTTCCGATACAAACTGAGATGGAGCAAAGGGTTCTCAAGTTTGCGCAACACAAATGTTCAGTCCTGACCGGTCTCCATGCCTTATCAACACCCACAGTAAGTATTTCGAAGCAGAAATTTCCATTTATGTCTGTGTAGTTATGAACCACTTTATATTCCCTGGTAGATGCAGAATATGCTAAACTACAAAATAAGGCATCGCAATGAGTTACCATTGGGAGGAGCATTTGTTGCTTCGTAACGAAATTCGCAACATAGAGATGACTCCCGGTCAAGTGATCAAGATACAAGACTAAACCATTACAAGTAGCGCAAAGTGATATACGAAGCGGATATCTTTCTTCTGTTACCGTAACATCAGAGTCCTTAATCTCCACAAAATGTGCAAGCTCTGGAGATCTGCAGTTATGGATAAGGAGGCCAGATGTTGACCGGAGAAGGTGCGCATTAATGAAATTGGAGTCACGGATGATATTATACCATTCGCGACAGACGCACCTCATTAAATCATAAATAACCTTGGCAGGAAGCCAAAGAAGGATATTGAATATGACTTCTTCGGGAAGAATAGGTAACCCGGCTTTTGTTTTTCTTGTCCTCTTTGACTTCTTTCGAGTAGAACAATCATTTAAGTTACAGTTCATAGACATATGACTGCCTCCAACCACCTGCAGCTTCAAAAAGAGATAAAAAAGATGCGAGAGAGATAAAGGTTAGTGAACGTAGCATGTAAACTCCAATTATATTTTCAGAAGACAGAAGATAAAAGCTGCGGGATACAGAACGCTTCACAAGATTTCATACAGCATACGAATTGTCATTGTAACATAGCAAAAACAACAAACTTAGACCATTAGCCTCAAATTGTAGACGTGTTTGTCTGAACTTTATCACACATTTTTAAATTTGATGATGTCAGGTCAGGTAACTATAACTGCATCAAAATCGGTCTCTACATACAAACTTTGTGCGTCACGCAATTTCTGTGGCATGTTAGACTTTAAAGACTTGCTCCGACATGCTAACATGAGTACCTTGTATGTTCTCTGTCCGTACCGTCCCAATGTAGATTAACATTTTGTCCCTCTGTCGTGGATTCTTTCTTGAAGAGTAGAATGTGAATTAGATCTTGTGGTGACAAAGTAATTCATTTTACAATTTGACCGATAGTAATCGTCTAATCGATAACCAAAGGAGAGGTGAAGCAGTCAAGGTATGTTGACAAGTAACCAGTTGACCTGTCTACCTTTGAAGGTTAAGCCAGTGTCGAATTAACTAAATCTTAAGGCAGTCAGAGCGACATCAGGTAGTATTTGCATGAAAAAAAATCCCTCCATACTTGTTCTGGTGCATTAGGAAGGAGAGGACCATAAGAATTTTTAGGAGGTGAGTTGCCAGCGGATGACTTTAAGGCTCCTTACTTCTCTTCCAATTGAGGGATCCAATTACTCCTTCCTAAAGTTTGATAGCTTCATGAAGTGTTTCGTGTTGCCGTTCGCCTCCTTTGGCGTCTTCTACGGAGCAAAAATTCCGTATCGAAGTGTATACATTCTTTGGCCCTAGATAGATAATTTCCTTAAGTATTCTTCATTTACTTGCCGTCAATCTATCACTAGTGGATCTCTGTTGTCCCTCAAAATAGGAATTGAAACTACCCAGTTGGATATCTCTTGGATTCAAAACGACAGCTCAAGGGTCAAGTGCAATCCTGTTTCTGATATAAGGATGGTTCTGATAGATGCCAAGAACGGAAATTAGGAACCATGATCGGATGATAAACTGTTAACTGAAATCCCCCTTAATTTACTCACAGGGGTCTCGTGACTCGTCATTACGTGGATATGAGCAATCAAGTTGTTCCAGCCAGTGGAAATTGTTCCATCTAAATCAATCGCTACCAAGCCAGTATTGCAATTCAAATTGAAACGCGGCAAACGCCCTTGCCTGCATCATAGACAACCCACCATTTCTCCATACCCTACGGATCATGAGGCATTTAAAGAGGTGTTTTTTATGCCTAAACATTGTGTCTTTCTATCACTAATGCAAAACCATTACCATCCTAATTGTTTAAAAATTGAATCTTCAGCTCAACTAAAGGTAGGGCAGGCAAACACTTGATCTGAAATCAGGGCACTCAAAGAAATTTCAGGATTTGCTTTCAGCGGTCATATATAAATAAAAGAACGCATAAAACAGTTTGTGTGTGTGTGATGAGAGAGAGAGATGCCTGTATGGAATTTGGAGATTCGGCCAGTTCGGCGTTGACTTGGTCAACGGGGCTCAAGGTAAAGGTAGTCCTTCCGTTGGACCCGATTTTCCGGTGGACAACCGGCGACGGCGGCATGAAGCAGAGAACTTGTGATTTTTCAAAAAAATGAGGTGTATGAGGGCGGACTGAAACTGATTGACTGAAGCAGGAAGGAGCAAGACTGTATGGGGACTTTTGTGACATTTGCCTCTAATTTTCGAAAGCATAGGAACTTTATCCCCATGCATTTTGTTAATGCAGTAATTAAAACAAATATTAGGTACTGATTTGACACATTTTTAATGTTGGGTATGCAAATTTGAGTACCCCAACGTACAGCACCAAACTTCCCCCTTTGTGGCATTTCCCTTTCAGCCTCATCAACCACAGTCGGGCAGCAAAATGAACAAATTTTGATGCACTTTTGTAGCTATGTATCTCGGAGACAATTTCTTGAGGTGAAATTGGTTTCGGAATCTAAACGAGAAACCTCAATGGAAAGCACAATTTGTGGTGAGTGTGCCAACCCTTCGATGGAAAATGTAGAAGTGCAGGCTATGGAAACTGAGGCTAAAACTCTTTCGCTACCATAGGACAGTTATAGTTACGGCCGCCGTTCACCGGGGCTTCAGTCACCGTCTCCCCCGTCATCAGGTCACCAACTTCCTTGACCTTCCGGCAGTGGGCAGGCATCAACCCCCTCAACCTGAACTACTTTGCCCTGCCCCCTCTCTTCTCTAGTGAGTCTTCTCTTAACCCCATCACCAGTACCATCATCACTCTTACCATTCTTCAACTCATTTTGAGCAGAACCTCCTAGTAAACTGTGAGACATCTAGAACTGCAGTACCAGTTAATTTCTCTTATTTCGTGCCCAATTTCAGTTTCACTTGATCCACCCACGGTCCACTCTTATTATCAAGTCCTAGTCAATTGATTCCCCTTTCTCTCCTATATACTCCTGTCATCAACTTTTACCGGATCACTCCAAATAACACCTCCCCATTTCGGCTTCGCAACCTTCCTCCTTCAAGCACCCTTTACCCCTGTCACATTCCGCCAAAGAATCACCCCCGAAAAATCCAACATCGTCGACATTCCACTTTCCTTTCGCCTTCTTTACACGCGCACTTTCTCACTACCACATCCCATTCTCACACTCATTTCCCAGTAGTGAAGTCTCATTAACCACTCACTCCTCTTCTCCTGAAACCCTAATTTATCCGAAAATGCAACATCATTGGCGTTCCTCTTTCCTATCGCCTTCTTCCCAAGCCCCCCAAATCCAAGCACAGCCCATTTCACCAGCACTCCCCGCTACTGAGCACCGAACCCAGTTTCTTTAACACCCCGTCCCCGTCTAATCTCCTCCACCCCATCCTCCTTCCCGCCTCCCAAAACCCGAAACCCGCACCGAACCAACATTTTTAAACAACACCAGCATCGCCTTTCCATTCCGAATCAAAACCCTAGTAATTCACGCAGTTTCATCGACACCCCGTTGCGAAGCGAGTAGAACACTCCTCCGAACCAAACTAGAAGACGGCACCTAGCCGGGTTTGGATCCGGCTCAAGAGCGAAAACTGCTCGAAGGAGGGGTGGATTCGTAAGAAGGGCGGGTCGAGGGTATTTGCTGAGGGTAACGGACAGACCGGATGAGGTGTAAGTCTCGGGCATATGATATATCAAAATGAATACAAAAACAAAAAAAAAAAAAAAGGGTCATTTACAAACATCCGGTAGTAGTCTTCTGTACAAATACAATACAAAAGTCGTCTTCAAATGACGTGACAGGTTACCAGGTAAAAGAGGAACCGAACCCCCTCCCCGTCCTCCCAACAAAACTTGGTGCCTAAGCTATTAATAAAACAAATTAACCGTTCCTTCTCCCACCCCCAAAATTATCCTCTTCTCCTCTGTCAATAATCAATATACTAGCATAACAGAAAACCTCCTCCTCCTTCCATGCCTACGGCCGGTCGACTTCGGCTTGACCGTACCGGCCAAGATGAGTCGGAGTTCGTGGAGGCAAATGTGACACATGGAGAAGAAGCCGAGTGGTTAAAGAAGATGAGAGAAGGCAACCGGAAAAATGAACCACCATCCGTACAACTACGATCAGCGCCGGCATTGTGGATTGGACAGTCCGCAGTTTCGAAAGGAGCTGAGGAAGCACATGATGCAATTCGGCAACAGTTTACTTCAGGCACTCAATGTAAACAGGCGCCTAGAATTAACAGGTGGCGGGAACCTGAGAGTGTTCAAAGTACGACGGCGGCCCCGCCGCCGCAACACCGCCCAACGTCATCTTCAAGTCGGTGCCGGAAACTCCGAGCAACTGGAGAATCAAGCCAAGTTTGTGGTGAGTGTGCCAACCCTTCGATGGAAAATGTAGAAGTGCAGGCTATGGAAACTGAGGCTAAAACTCTTTCGCTACCTTAGGACCGTTATAGTTACGGCCGCCGTTCACCGGGGCTTCGGTCGCCGGCTCCCCCGTCATCAGGTCACCAACTTCCTTGACCTTCCGGCACTGGGCAGGCGTCAGCCCCCTCAAAATGAACTACTTTGCCCTGCCCCCTCTCTTCTCTAGTGAGTCTTCTCTTAACCCCATCACCAGTACCATCAACACTCTTACCATTCTTCAACTCATTTTGAGCAGAACCTCCTAGTAAACTGTGAGACATCTAGAACTGCAGTACCAGTTAATTTCTCTTATTTCGTGCCCAATTCTAGTTTCACTTGATCCACCACACGGTCCACTCTCATTATCAAGTCCTAGTCAATTGATTCCCATTTCTCTCCTATATACTCCTGCCATCAACGTTTACCGGATCACTCCAACCAACACCTCCCCATTTTAGCTTCGCAACCTTCCTCCTTCAAGCAATTCGCGCAGTTTCATCGACACCCCGTTGCGAAGCGAGTAGAACACTCCTCCGAACCACACTAGAAGACGGCACCCAGCCGGGTTCGGATCCGGCTCAAGAGCGAAAACTGCTCGAAGGAGGGGTGGATTCGTAAGAAGGGCGGGTCGAGGGTCTTTGCCGGGGGTAACGGACAGACCGGCTGACGTGTAAGTCTCGGGCATATGATATATCAAAATGAATACAAAGAAAAAGCAAAAAAAAAAAGGGTCATTTACAAACATCCGGTAGTAGTCTTCTGTACAAATACAATACAAAAGTCATCTTCAAATAACGTGACAGGTTAGCGAGTAAAAGAGGAACCGAACCCCCTCCCCGTCCTCCCAACAAAACTTGGTGCCTAAGCTATTAATAAAACAAATTAACCGTTCCTTCTCCCACCCCCAAAATTATCCTCTTCTCCTCTGTCAATAATCAATATACTAGCATAACAGAAAACATCCTCCTTCCATGCCTACGGCCGGTCGACTTCGGCTTGACCGTACCGGCCAAGATGAGTCGCAGTTCGTGGAGGCAAATGCGACACAGTGAGAATAAGCCGAGTGGTTAAGGGAGATGAGAGAAGTCATCCGGAAAAATGAACCACCATCCGTACAACTACGATCAGCTCCGGCATTATGGATTGGACAGTCCGCAGTTTCGAAAGGAGGTGAGGAAACACATGATGCAATTCGGCAATAGTTTACTTAAGGCACTCAATGTAAACAGGCGCCAAGAATTAACTGGTGGCGGGAACCTGAGAGTGTTCAAAGTAAGGCGGCGGCCCCGCCGCCGCAACACCGCCCAACGTCATCTTCAAGACGGTGCCAGAAACTCCGAGCAACCGGAGAATCAAGCCGAGTTTGTGGTGAGTGTGCCAACCTTTCGATGGAAAATGTAGAAGTAGAGGCTATGGGAACTGAGGCTTAAACTCTTTCGCTACCATAGGACAATTATAGTTACGGGCGCCGTTCACCGGGGTTTCGGTCGCCGGCCCCCCTGTCAGCAGGTCACCTACATCCTTGACCTTCCGGCAGTGGGCCGGCGTGATCCCCCTCAACCTGAACTACTTTGCCCTGCCCCTTCTCTTCTCTAGTGAGTCTTCTCTTAACCCCATCACCAGTACCATCAACACTCTTACCATTCTTCAACTCATTTTGAGCAGAACCTCCTAGTAAACTGTGAGACATCTAGAACTGCAGTACAAGTTAATTTCTCTTATTTCGTGCCCAATTCCAGTTTCACTTGATCCACCACACGGTCCACTCTCATTATCAA
The DNA here is from genome assembly GCA_033065855.1 of Escallonia rubra. Lineage (NCBI taxonomy): Eukaryota > Viridiplantae > Streptophyta > Magnoliopsida > Escalloniales > Escalloniaceae > Escallonia > Escallonia rubra. Next base: position 176,517 of record JAVXUO010002261.1, on the reverse strand, counting down.
GTCCTAGTCAATTGATTCCCCTTTCTGTCCTATATACTCATGCCATCAACTTTTATCGGATCACTCCAACCAACACCTCCCCATTTCGGCTTCGCAACCATCCTTCTTCAAGCACCCTTTACCCCTATCGCATTCCGCCAAAGAATCACCCCCGAAAAATCCAACATCGTCGACATTCCACTTTCCTTTCGTCTTCTTTACACGCGCACTTTCTCACTACCACAGCCCATTCTCACACTCATTTCCCAGTAGTGAAGCCTCATTAACCACTAAGTCCTCTTATCCTGAAACCCTAATTTATCCGAAAATGCAACATCATTGGCGTTCCTCTTTCCTATCACCTTCTTCCCAAGCCGCCCAAATCCAAGCACAACCCATTTCAAAAGCACTCCCCGCTACAGAGTACCCAACCCAGTTTCTTTAACACCCCGTCCCCGTCCAATCTCCTCCACCCCATCCTCCTTCCCGCCTCCCAAAACCCGAAACCCGAACCGAATCAACATTTTTACCCAGCCACAGCACAGCTTTTCCTTTCCGAATCGAAACCCCTGTAATTCGCGCAGTTTCATCGACACCCCGTTGCGAAGCGAGTAGAACACTCCTCCGAACCACACTAGAAGACGGCACCCAGCCGGGTTCGGATCCGGCTCCGGAGCGAAAGCTGTTCGAAGGAGGGGTGGATTCGTAAGAAGGGCGGGTCGAGGGTCTTTGCCGGGGGTAACGGACAGACCGACTGACGTGTAAGTGTCAGGCATATGATATATCAAAATGAATACAAAGACACAGCAAAAAAAAAGGGTCATTTACAACGTCCGGTAGTAGTCTTCTGTACAAATACAATACAAAAGTCATCTTCAATTGACGTGACAGGTTACCGGGTAAAAGAGGAACTGAACCCCCTCCCCGTCCTCCCAACAAAACTTGATGCCTAAGCTATTCATAAAACAAATTAACCGTTCCTTCTCCCACCCCCAAAATTATCCTCTTCTCCTCTGTCAATAATCAATATACTAGCATAACAGAAAACCTCCTCCTCCTTCCATGCCTACGGCCGGTCGACTTCGGCTTGACCGTACCGGCCAAGATGAGTCGGAGTTCGTGGAGGCAAATGCGACACAGGGAGAAGAAGCCGAGTGGTTAAGGGAGATGAGAGAAGTCAACCGGAAAAATGAACCACCATCCGTACAACTACGATCAGCTCCGGCATTATGGATTGGACAGTCCGCAGTTTCGAAAGGAGCTGAGGAAGCACATGATGCAATTCGGCAACAGTTAACTTCAGGTGCTCAATGTAAAAAGGCGCCTAGGATTAACTGGTAGCGTGTACCTGAGCGTGTTCAAAGTACGACGACGGCCCCGCCGCCGCAACACCGCCCAACGTCATCTTCAAGTCGGTGCCGGAAACTCCAAGCAACCGGAGAATCAAGCCGAGTTTGTGGTGAGTGTGCCAACCCTTCGATGGAAAATGTAGAAGTGCAGGCTATGGAAACTGAGGCTAAAACTCTTTCGCTAGCTTAGGACCGTTATAGTTACGGCCGCCGTTCACCGGGGCTTCGGTCGCCGGCTCCCCCGTCATCAGGTCACCAACTTCCTTAACCTTCCGACACTGGGCAGGCGTCAGCCCCCTCAACCTGAACTACTTTGCCCTGCCCCCTCTTTTCTCTAATGAGTCTTCTCTTAACCCCATCACCAGTACCATCATCGCTCTTACCATCTTCAACTCATTTTGAGCAGAACCTCCTAGTAAACTGTGAGACATCTAGAACTGCAGTACCAGTTAATTTCTCTTATTTCGTGCCCAATTCCAGTTTCACTTGATCCACCGCACGGTCCACTCTCATTATCAAGTCCTAGTCAATTGATTCCCCTTTCTCTCCTATATACTCCTGCCATCAACTTTTACCGGATCACTCCAACCAACACCTCCCCATTTCGGCTTCGCAACCTTCCTCCTTCAAGCACCCTTTACCCCTGTCACATTCCGCCAAAGAATCACCCCCGAAAAATCCAACATCGTCGACATTCCACTTTCCTTTCGCCTTCTTTACACGCGCACTTTCTCACTACCACAACCCATTCTCACACTCATTTCCCAGTAGTGAAGTCTCATTAACCACTCACTCCTCTTCTCCTGAAACCCTAATTTATCCGAAAATGCAACATCATTGGCGTTCCTCTTTCCTATCGCCTTCTTCCCAAGCCGTCCAAATCCAAGCACAACCCATTTCAAAAGCACTCCCCGTTACAGAGTACTGAACCCTGTTTCTTTAACACCCCGTCCCCGTCTAATCTCCTCCACCCCATCCTCCTTCCCGTCTTCCGAAACCCGAATCAACATTTTTAAACAGCATCGATTTTCCTTTCCGAATCGAAACCCTTGTAATTCGCGCAGTTTCATCGGCACCCTGTTGCGAAGCGAGTAGAACACTCCTCCGAACCACACTAGAAGACGGCACCCAGCCGGGTTCGGATCCGGCTCCAGAGCGAAAACTGTTCGAAGGAGGGGGGGAATCGTAAGAAGGGCGGGTCGAGGGTCTTTGCCGGGGGTAACGGACAGACCGGCTGACGTGTAAGTCTCGGGCATATGATATATCAAAATGAATACAAAGACACAGCAAAAAGAAAAAGGGACAATTACAAACATCCGGTCGTAGTCTTTTGTACAAATACAATACAAAAGTCATCTTCAAATGACGTGACAGGTTACCGGGTAAAAGAGGAACCGAACCCCCTCCCCGTCCTCCCAACAAAACTTGGTGCCTAAGCTATTAATAAAACAAATTAACCGTTCCTTCTCCCACCCCCAAAATTATCCTCTTCCCCTCTCTCAATAATCAATATACTAGCATAACAAAAAACCTCCTCCTCTTTCCATGCCTACGGCCGGTCGACGTCGGCTGGACCGTGCCGGCCAGGGTGAGTCGGGGTTCGGGGAGGCAAATGCGACACAGGGGGAAGAAGCCGAGTGGTTAAGGGAGATGAGAGAAGTCAACCGGAAAAATGAACCACCATCCGTACAACTACGATCAGCTCCGGCATTATGGATCGGACAGTCCGCAGTTTCGAAAGGAGCTGAGGAAACACATGATGCAATTCGGCAACAGTTTACTTAAGGCGCTCAATGTAAACAGGCGCCTAGAATTAACTGGTGGCGGGAACCTGAGAGTGTTCAAAGTACGACGACGGCCCCGCCGCCGCAACACCGCCCAACGTCATCTTCAAGTCGGTGCCGGAAACTCCAAGCAACCGGAGAATCAAGCCGAGTTTGTGGTGAGTGTGCCAACCCTTCGATGGAAAATGTAGAAGTGCAGGCTATGGAAACTGAGGCTAAAACTCTTTCGCTACCATAGGACAGTTATAGTTACGGCCGCCGTTCACCGGGGCTTCGGTCCCCGACTCCCCTGTTATCAGGTCACCCACTTCTTTGACCGTCCGCCACTGGGCAGGGGTCAGCCCCCTCAACCTGAACTACTTTGCCCTGCCCCCTCTCTTCTCTAGTGAGTCTTCTCTTAACCCCATCACCAGTACCATCATCACTCTTACCATTCTTCAACTCATTTTGAGCAGAACCTCCTAGTAAACTGTGAGACATCTAGAACTGCAGTACCAGTTAATTTCTCTTATTTCGTGCCCAATTCCAGTTTCACTTGATCCACCGCACGGTCCACTCTCATTATCAAGTCCTAGTCAATTGATTCCCCTTTCTCTCCTATATACTCCTGCCATCAACTTTTACCGGATCACTCCAACCAACACCTCCCCATTTCGGCTTCGCAACCTTCCTCCTTCAAGCACCCTTTACCCCTGTCACATTCCGCCAAAGAATCACCCCCGAAAAATCCAACATCGTCGACATTCCACTTTCCTTTCGCCTTCTTTACACGCGCACTTTCTCACTACCACAACCCATTCTCACACTCATTTCCCAGTAGTGAAGCCTCATTAACCACTCACTCCTCTTCTCCTGAAACCCTAATTTATCCGAAAATGCAACATCATTGGCGTTCCTCTTTCCTATCGCCTTCTTCCCAAGCCGCCCAAATCCAAGCACAACCCATTTCAAAAGCACTCCCCGCTACTGAGTACCGAACCCAGTTTCTTTAACACCCCGTCCCCGTCTAATCTCCTCCACCCCATCCTCCTTCCCGCCTCCCGAAACCCGAACCGAATCAACATTTTTAAACAGCAACAGCATCGCTTTTCCTTTCCGAATCGAAACCCTAGTAATTCGCGCAGTTTCATCGACACCCCGTTGCGAAGCGAGTAGAACACTCCTCCGAACCACACTAGAAGACGGCACCCAGCCGGGTTCGGATCCGGCTCCAGAGCGAAAACTGTTCGAAGGAGGGGTGGATTCGTAAGAAGGGCGGGTCGAGGGTCTTTGCCGGGGGTAACGGACAGACCGGCTGACATGTAAGTCTCGGGCATATGATATATCAAAATGAATACAAAGACACAGCAAAAAAAAAAGGGTCATTTACAAACATCCGGTAGTAGTCTTCTGTACAAATACAATACAAAAGTCATCTTCAAATGACGTGACAGGTTACCGGGTAAAAGAGGAACCGAACCCCCTACCCGTCCTCCCAACAAAACTTGGTGCCTAAGCTGTTAATAAAACAAATTAACTGTTCCTTCTCCCACCCCCAAAATTATCCTCTTCTCCTCTGTCAATAATCAATATACTAGCATAACAGAAAACCTCCTCCTCCTTCCATGCCTACGGCCGGTCGACTTCGGCTTGACCGTACCGGCCAAGATGAGTCGGAGTTCGTGGAGGCAAATGCGACACAGGGATAATAAGCCGAGTGGTTAAGGGAGATGAGAGAAGTCAACTGGAAAATGAACCACCATCCGTACAACTACGATCAGCTCCGGCATTGTGGATTGGACAGTCCGCAGTTTCGAAAGGAGCTGAGGAAGCACATGATGCAATTCGGCAACAGTTTACTTAAGGCGCTCAATGTAAACAGGCGCCTAGAATTAACTGGTGGCGGGAACCTGAGAGTGTTCAAAGTACGACGGCGGCCCCGCCGCCGCAACACCGCCCAACGACATCAGGTAGTATTTGCATGAAAACTGTTTTAGTGAGAATATCAGCCAACTGATAACGACTGCTTAATTATAGGGATAATTGTCTACTTAATTATAGGGATAATTGTATGTTTGATTATAGGATCTGGAGTGATTGTAGGATCTAGATTGGTTGCTCTATTAGTATATATACATGTACACACAATGTAAAGAGTATGAATGAAAATATTATTCTACCAAAATCTTTGATTTTTTTTTTTTTTTACGAATAAACACATGAAATGATGAATATATATGGAAGGACGTAAACAAAAATTTTGAGTTAGAAATGGGAAACTCTTACTCTTTTTTTCTATTTTTTTTAAGCATGAAATGTGGAATCAAACATTCAAGCTACTACACATATTGTGCAGGGCAAGACGCATAAATTTTGACATCATTTTTTTATATGCTGAACTTTGTTGCTATTAAGTATTATCTGTTCTAAAAGTTTAATCTGCTAAAAAATGTGTCCAACAATATATGTCATGCGGAGACAATTTTGAAAGCTGTAGTTAAAATTAGCTTAACTTAGCTAGATAACCTATACATTCATTAGTAGTATACATGCAGGGAGATATACCAGAAAAGGAACATTGATAGGTGCTTCCGTTTGTAATTGTTTTGTATACGTCAAAGGAAGATGCGTTGGGATTTAAGTCCCTAAAATAAGTACAACTATCACAACAAGAAAGGAAGAAAATATAAAAGTTCTCACACATAAAATACTGACACAGATTTTGACGTGGTTCGGCCTCTTGCCTACGTTCACACGAAAGACTTTGAGAAGTCTCGCACTATAATGTGAAGAAGTTACAAGAGAACTTTCACTCTTATACTCAGATTCAATTTTCAAATACAACCAAACTCACATCAATTTTATAATCAGTAAATAAAATTGCTGATACAGGATCCAGTCTTCTATTTGCAGTGGGGTACTGGCTTCTACCGGTAGTAGCCTAGCTTCCCAGCGAGCTTGGTGCTATTCTTTCAGAGGCTCAGCTCATTATTGAATTGTCTCCCTGTGTCATATTTACGAGTCTTTTTCTTTGAAAATTGTTGATGGCACTAGTGAAGCCATCAACAATGTTATAGTGGTACTTAATCAATGATTCATACGATGATCCCGTCTTTATTTATTTATTTTGGTGCAGAGGAATAAATAAAACTACTAAAACAGGCACAAGGCGCATTGCGCCAACTCCATCAACATCATTTCGCATCATTCTTTCCAGTCCCATTGGTAGTCGATCCAGAATTTGTAGCTCTCCTTTTGGTTGGCTCCCGTGTTTGCTAGAAAATCAGCGCATCAATTTCCTTCTCTCAGCACATGTGTAATACTTGTATCCGTATTCCTCAGCACAAATCTGCAATCCAGTAATCATGTTTGCAAGTGGGTGCACAGGATTGAGCTCTGCTGTGATAAGTTCCTGTGCTCTTTCAGAATGTGTTTCTTTAAGGTTGTCTCTCCTTCAGTCCTTTCTCTGTAATCCATTAAGGATTCCATGGAGCTCTGCTTCCAGTACATTGCACCAAGGGATGTAACCAATGAAGCCTCCATGCCATTCTCCTCTGCCGTTTCTTATGATGCTTCTAAAGCCACCTCCATCTCCTTGCTTCACACTTCCATCTCTGTTAATCCTCAGTTTTTCCTGCAGAGGAGAAAGACCGTGATACTAGTTTAGGTACGTTAGCCCTTTGGTAACTCCCTTTAACAAATCCTGCCATCATTTCTTTTGCATGCTCCAGTGTATTCTTCCAGGATATGTCTTCATTAATGTCTGCTCCTTCGATGCTCTCTTTGTTTTTATCCTTCCAGACCATGATCCTGTCTTGATTGCGCACTGATAGTGGACTTTGTACACGAAGAGGTACTTTTGTGGAGACTAACGAATGCAGAATACGATTATTTAGGGTCACTTTGGGTTGTTTCGTCTTCTAAAAAGTAACTGTCAATCGCAAAAAACTGCATTAGCAAAAGCAGCTCAACAGAAGAAAATTAACCTACAACCCATGTTGCTGCCAAAGTTTTTCCAACTTGCAACTCCAATTAGATACACCAAATTGCACGATTTAACGAGATTATGTACCAAACGAACAGAAAAATTACTTCTCTGTCACTTCCACACCAAAGTTAAAAACTATCTCCTTCCTCTCAGGTGATAATTGGCAGAATATAACGCTCTTTAATATCCTCATACACATTGTGCACATTCAATTATAATTCCACTTAGCTAGTTGACCTCTCGCACGGTTGTCTTAGATTCTGTCATATACATGGCCAGAAAACATGCATACACATTCTCTGTGCACGCTTCCAGGCACCCGTTTTTCGTGGTTTAGTTTAATATCGCAATCTGGTGTTGTGAAACGAACAATTCTGATATATCAAACATTTTCCAGCAGTTACATACCGACTAGTTATAAATGCACTCTACCATTGAACTTGAGTTTTGGACCATTTGAAAAGCATTGCAGAACCACTTCTTTAGAATCCTCAAGCTGTAAAAACGAAGAACCTTCAACTAGTACATATAGTAGAAGAACCCCAAGCTCACAGCTATAAGAGACAAACACAAGAAAGGAACCGTCTGTTACTTCACAACTTTTTAGCCTTTTGATTTCAATAAAATCTATGATGATAGCCTTCATCGCATTGAACAAAAGAAAACAATCTCAGCAAAAAGATAGGCATACCTTAACATTAAGCATAAGACAAAAGGACAAGAGGAGTGAACTAGCATAACTTCAATGAAACCAAGCTGTGGATATGGGGCAGGTAAACATTTGAACCATAAGGATGGCAGGATAGAAGTGGACGAATTTTTCCCGTCTTGACATTATAACTAATGCGATTCCTTGAAGGCCACTTGCCACTGAAGATCAACAGCTCCCCATTGTTCAGCGAGGCGACCGGGTGCAGAGGCAACTTATCTGGATCAAGCATGCGCTCAAACATGTTCCTGTGATCTTCTAGGTCAATGGTATGCAATTTTGTCCATTCTCCTGTGTGTACATCTAGCAACAGCCAAATGTCCCATGACAGTTCACTGAGAACAGTCGTCATGCACAGAAAATTTCCCATAGCTATTAAATTTTTTCGAACATTGCAACCTTTTGGAATAGGAAGCAGGGAAATCATCTCAGTTTCCACATCCAGTGATAGAATGCAAAGTGAACTCCCCCCAGCCCAATACATAAACTTTCCGATACAAGCTGAGATGGAGCAAAGGGTTCTCAAGTTTGCGCAACACAAATGTTCAGTCCTGACCGGTCTCCATGCCTTATCAACACCCACAGTAAGTATTTCGAAGCAGAAATTTCCATTTATGTCTGTGTAGGTGTGAACCACTTTATATTCCCTGGTAGATGCAGAATATGCCAAACTAAAAAATATGGGATCGCAATAAGTTACAATTGGGAGGAGCATTTGTTGCTTTGTAACAAAATTCGCAACATAGAGATGAATCACAATCAAGCGATCAAGATACAAGACTAAACCATTACAAGTAGCGCAAAGTGATATACGAAGCGGATATCTTTCTTCTGTTACCGTAACATCAGAGTCCTTCATCTCCACAAAATGGGCAAGCTCTGGAAATCTGAAGTTATGGATAAGGAGGCCAGATGTTGACCGGAGAAGGTGTGCATTAATGAAATTGGAGTCACGGATGATATTATACCATTCCCGACAGACGCACCTCATTACATCATAAATAACCTCGGCAGGAAGACAAAGAAGGATATTGAATATGACTTCTTCGGGAAGAATAGGTAACCCGGCTTTTGTTTTTCTTGTCCTCTTTGACTTCTTTCTAGTAGAACAACCATTTAAGTTACAGTTCATAGACATATGACTGCCTCCAACCACCTGCAGCTTCAAAAATACAGAAGATAAAAGCAGCGGGATACAGAACGTTTCACAAGATTTCATAGAGCATACGAAGTGTCATTGTAACATACCAAAAACTACAAACTTAGACCATGAGCCTCAAATTGTAGACGTGTTTGTCTGAACCTTATCAAACATTTTAAAATTTCAGGTTACCTATAATTAACTGCATAAAAAATGGGTCTCTAAATACAAACTTTGGGCGTCACGCAATTTCTGTGGCACGTTAGACTTTAGAGACTTGCTCCGACATGCTAATATGACGTACCTTGTGTAGTCTCCGTCCGGGTAATCCCAATGAAGATGAACATTCTGTCCATCTGTCGTGGATTAGTTCTTGAAAAGTAGAATGTGAATTAAATGTTGTGGGGACAACCCACCATTTCTCTATACCCTATGGATCATGACGCATTTAAAGAAGTGTTTTTCTGCCTAGATATTGTATCTTTCAGCTACTAGTATAAAACCATTATCATCCTAATTGTTTAAAAATTGAATCTTCAGGATACTCAAAGAAATTTCAGGATTAGCTTTCAGCAGCCATATAAAACTAAAAGAACATATAAAACAGTGTGTGTGTGTGTGTGTGTGTGTGAGAGAGAGAGAGAGAGAGAGAGAGAGAGAGAGAGGGATGCCTGTTTGGAATTAGGAGATCCGGCAAGTTTGGCGTCGACTTGGTCCATGGCGGTCAAGGTCAAGCTAGCCCTTCCGTTGGACCTGGTTTTCCGGCTGACAACCGGCGACGGCGGCATGAAGTGGAGAACTTGTGAGTTTTTCAAAAAATGAGGTGAATGGGGGCGGACTGAAACGATTGACTAAAACTGGAAGGAGCAAGAAGTTAAAAAGGAGCATAGGAACTTGACCCCATGCATTTTGTAAATGCAGTAATTAAAACAAATATTAGGTATTGATTTGACACATTTTTAACGTTAGGTGTGCAAATTTGAGTATTCTAAAGTACAAGAAAATATTTGGTAATCGTGGAGCAACACGTCATTTACTTACATAGTGTTAAACTATCATAAATTTTACAACAACTAGCCGATTACATCATCTGTTGAGGTTACCAGACAATAAAATTGTGATGGTAAACCGTGGTTACTATTGAAGCTTAAAAAGTTTAAATTTAATTTTTGGTGAAACTTTTGAAGAGCCCGCCCAGGTCAACTATCCTAAATTGGTAAACTTGTGATAAGAAATGGAAAGAGTTACAGAAAATACATGACTTTAACCACGTCTCTATCCTCTTATATTCTCCTTTGTACCTGCTACCCAGAGGAATGTAGATCCACCATAGCTGGATCCTCCCGCGTCCGAACTAGCTCTATCACCGGCGACATACGCCTTCTGAAATCCGCGGCCTTAGCAGTTCCTTATTTCCCTTCACCAATCGATTCTATCTCTACCGACCCATGTCTCTTTCATCGTCCATCTACCCAAGGCATTGCACCACATTGTGGGTGGCATTAGCGTCTTCGCCTAGGAGATCCGTCTCAATGATTTGACAAGTTAAAGTAGAGATTGGGTGAGTAGTGGAGGAAAGCAGTGATTTGGTAAGTTAAAATGTTGATTTGGTTTTATATTCATGTTCAAATCTTCAATGGTTTGTTGAAATGCTATGAATTCATCAAGAACTTCTTACTAAATGGTAAGTACTTGATTAATTATTACAGGATTTGTTCACTTCTTTGAAGAATTTCAAGGAGGAATGCAACATGATTATTGAAGTGAATTCAAAAAGGAATGTAACATGGAGGTTGAAGTGAACTTCAAGGTGGAACGTGACATGGCGATTTAAGTGAATTTTAAGGAGGTATATGACATGCCTTTGAGATAAACAATTGTCATTTAAAGGAAACTGATGAAACTGTTCAATGTTATGGACTTAATTGAATGAAACTGATGGTACTATAAATGTACAGATTGGTGCATGCTTCTGATTGGTTGTATCTTTTTTTTGTTTTTTTTATGATGCTTAGAGAGTTCAATGAGAGAAATTAATTCTTATTTGTAAGATTGAACTTGGAATTTTCACCAAATGGTTTGAGTGGGCAAACGAAATCCGATACAATGTGGGAAAGTACGAGAATGTCAAAAATTTGACTGTGTCAGGAACAAAAGAAACAAAATCTCTTCATTACTTTAATGGTATCACTCTCAGCTTCTTCAGAATCTGTTTCTAGGGTTGTCTCCTTCAGTTCCTTCTCTCTAATCCATTTCAGTTCATTAAGGATACTATGGAGCTCTGCTTCTAGTACATTGCACCTAGGGATGTAGCCAATGAAGCCTCTCTGCCATTCTCAAATAATTATGAATACCGTATCGAAGTGCGTACCGTTTTTATCATAAAATGGTGCGTACCAGTAACGTCTCAATTTTTTCATCATTAATATGCATTTGTAATATTCATTCATTGGCTAACTAACAAAAAATATATATAATTTTTTGCTAACAGCTCATCTGTTGTCCTATAGAGCTTGAATTACGTTTATTTTTAAATAAACTAAATAACTTATTCAATTGAATTACCTCCTCTAAGATTATTCCCCTTTTCAACGATCTCATTCGCAAATTCTTATGTAAGAATAAGCTGTTTATTCAATAAAATTATCTTCAGGTTCAAGAATAAGCTTTTTTTTTTGTGCGCATGTGTGTGTAAAGCAGTACATACGCTTTCATCTTACATAAAAGAAAAGATAAAACTGAAATTTAAGTGCTGAAAAAGTTAAGCGCTGAATCCGTAAAACTGAAAACTTTAAACTACTGAATTTTTACTGAAAAATAAATTAACCTCTTTAGTAAACCAAAAGCAGATGTCTGAAATTTTTTGATTTATAAATTTATTCATTTTACCAAAATAATGCATTTGTTTATGTACTTCATAACTTTTTTGGGGGGCTAAATCGTGTTGGTGTGGTGGCAGTGACGATGGAGTAATATTAGTGGTGGTGGTGGCGACGGTGGCGAAAAGGTGTCAATGGTGGCGGTAATGGTGCGTGAAGTCGTGGTGCTGATAATTGTGATAATAGCGATAGGCGCTACATGACGGTCATGACAGTGGTTATAGTGTGGTGGATATTCAGATGATTTTGGTTGAAATGGATGTGGTGACGACAACGACGGTGTGGTGGAGGTGGCGGTGTCCTTGTGGTCGTGTTGGTGGTGGTGGTGATAGTGGCTAGGTCGTCGTAATTGTGGTGGTGGTAGCAAAAAGAAATAATGGTTGTGGTGGAAGCGGTGTTACCAACAAATTAATTGAGGCGGCATCGTGGTGATAATTATTTTTTATGTAATAATATGTTAGATAATTTTTAACCATCTCACTTAAAATTAAATGATCAGCATTAAGTAAGTCCACCCTGACTTAAAATTTTAGTCTATTTTTTGTAAGAATTAATTTTTTAAGTGATTCAAGATTTAACGTTATCAAGCGCACTTAATTGAAAACTTTAAATTTTAAGTATTAATAATATATAACGAAATTTGTTATTTCACATTTTTTAAGGAACTGGTACAAAACAAAATATTTCGGTCCGGATATAGTTCTCGGCTGGTATCACCTGTACCAGCCCATACAACCGGTACATAGCGGTATTTTGACCGATACAAAATATAAGGAGTACTGTACCAGTAGAAGGCAAAAACGGTACGTACCGACCGATATAGGTACGGTATTAATATGCATTCTCCTCTGATGTTTATTACAATGCCTCCAAAGCCACCTTCATCTCCTTGCTTCACACTTCCATTTGCTCCTCCGATGCTCTCTTTGTTTTTATCCTTCCAGACCATGATCCCGTCTTGATTGCGCACCAGTAGTGGACTTTGTACACAAAGAGGTAGCAGCTTTTGTGGGGGCTAAAGAATGCAGAATACGATTATTTAGGGTCACTTTGGGTTGTTTCGTCTTTTGAAAAGTATATTTTGTCAATCGAGAAAAACTGCAATTAAGCAAAAGCACCTCAGAAGAAGAAAATTAACCTACAAGCCTTTTTGCTGCCAAAATTTTTCCAACTTGCAACTCCAAATAGATACAACAAATTGCATGATTTAACGATATTCTGTACCAAACAAATAGCAAAATTACTTCTTTGTCTCTTCCATGCCAAAGTTAAAACTATCTCCTTCCTCTTCGGTGATAATTGGCAGAATGTAATGCTCTTTTGCGGTGATAAGTGGATGATTGCACAAGCAAATGGTGTATTAACTGTGATGAAATGGGCAAAAACACCATTTCTTTCACATCAAATTACTTAATGACTTGAAATTTTACTTTCTCAGATGATGGAGACCGAAGATATTACAGATCAGGTGACACCGATAGTTTATGACTTCTAATATATATTAGCCGATTTGCATCAATGTAGTATTGAGAGGGCCACAGTCTTGCAATTGAAATAGGCCAGATCTCTAGCAGCTTTTGCGTGTCATGCCCGTATTGCGTATATCAAAACCGAATAAATGAGGTTTTGATGTCATGAAATCTTTCTCCCTTTATCTTTTGTTACTTTATATTATTGCAGATAGGGGACAAAATGTGCTTATCTATACTACATATAAAAGTATGAATCTTGCATATCATTTTAATATGTTTTTGTCCTTCATTAATCACTCCAATAACAATCCTACCGTTTCATAAATACTATTATTGATTACTAATTTTGTAATCATTTCAGGTTTTGCCCTCCGTTAGTTATTTCAATAACAACCCTACCCTTCTCTAATTAGTTTTTTTGTAATGCATTTAATGAACATTATGTCATAAATTTAATCTAAACATACATTTATAAATTGGGAAACAAAATGTTTCGTTAATCACTCCAATAATAATCATACTCTTTCATAAATATTATTATTAATTATTAATTTTGTAATCATTTTCGGTTTTTCCCTCCGTTAGTTATTCCAATGACACTCCTACCATTCCCTAATTAATTTTTTTTGTAATGTGTTTAATGAACATTATGTCATAAATTTAATTTAAACTTAGATTTACACATTGGAAAACAAAATGTGTGGTTGCAAAAAATATATTTGTGTGTGTGTGTGATATATCTATATCTATATCTATACTACCTATAAAAGTATGAATGTCGTAAATTATTTTTTAACGATTATGTCCTCTATTAATTACGTCAATTACATTCTTACCCTTCTTTTATTATTCCCTTTTATATTTTGATGAAATTAAAAGAACTTTGGGTAATGAATCTATACATTGAAAAATGAAAAGTGTGATGAGAAAGAAAAATAGAACAAAGAAATTTCTTTATTATTCTCTTTTGAATTTGCTTAAAATGAAATAAACATTAGATATTGAACTGGTTAATGAGAACTGTGATTTTTTTTTCCTTACATTTTTAGGTTAGAAAATAATTAACTAATTGAAAAACTAAAAACAAAAACAAAATAAAGAAACTGAAAGATGTGAAAAATAAATTAAGAAACAAAAAATTGTTGGAAAAACAAATACAAAAAAAAAAGGGGTTAAATATGCATAAAAACGAGACTTAAATATGGTGTCAATTTGGACTGAAAATATGTTCGGTTATTGTAGTTGAAGACGGAGTACTTTGTATTTCTTAATGATGAAATATAAAGTACCTGGTCTTGAAAATTACAAATCTTAACTATAAACTAATTTAACATATTACAAAAATGAAGACGTAGATTCATTCTTTTAATTTCCCCATTTGCTTTTATTTTCAGCACCATCAAACATTTCTTCAATCCAGATGCTTACAAAGAATATTTTCAAATATTAAAGTGATTACAATTGCGAACATCAAATATACATTTCTTCTAAAATAAGTCACAAAATAAATAAGGATATAATTGAATTACGTTATTTTGATCGAAAAAAGATAATAATATCACCTCAAACATTACTCTCAATTATATCAACGTGCTCTGTACTAGTAATCCTTAAATGCTTACATGAAGAATATCGTCATGGAACTACTAAGTAAAGCCGAAACAGCTGGCAATGACAACCGCTTGTAATCTTTTGAGTATCAATTCAGTTCTCATATTTTATCAACCAAAACAAAATAAATTCCAATAGTAGTATTGTACAATTATAAGAAACTCTCAGTCATCTTCAAATGTCATGACATACTTGGCACTTATTGGACGTTTATTGGGCATTTACGAGGACATGAGTTGGCGCTGATTGGACAGCTCCAGAATGTTCCATAATTCTCTACACTATGCTTATTGGACATAGAATGATATTCTAGAAAGGTAGAACAAAAGTCTAGAAATGTAGGATTACAATGATATTCTACAATATATAAATATCTAGACATAGCTAGAGAATGTTCTAGACACTAGATATAGATCATAGGATTACAATGAATCTCCACCGTCCGTTGAGAGGTGAAGTATTATAAATAGCTTAGGCCGTCACTTGGCCAAAACATCTAGCACATAGAAATCATCCTTGTATACAAGCATTCTCCAAGTTCTAAAAGCTTTCTTTCAACTCTTATCCTTTCCCTTATTGCTCTTATAGTCGCCCAGCCCGAGGGAAAATGTTGACTTAGTATTCTAGCGAGAGCTTGAATTGGCTAAGTGCAACACGGTTGACTTAGGAAAGTCATCCATGACAGTAAGCAATTAAGAAAATAAGTGATAAACGTTAGCCATGCATTAACCTTATTTTGGCCTATCCATATCTTTCTTCAAGTTACGATCTTATCTTTTAAGTGATATATATCTTCACAGGCTATATATATAACAACATAGCCTTGCTGAACATCTTTTTCTATTGTTGTGGTGGGTCTTTTCTGGAAGTGCAGCATTGTTGGCTTAGGATAAGTCCATCACAGTAAGCTGTTATAAAGTATAAGTGGTACATACAAGATAACAAAACAGATTATTGTTTCATGTCACTATTATTTCTCTACTCCCCTAAAACAAACCTCCTTTCTTTAGTCACAAACAAAAATCACAATAACCTCCACCATGCGTATAGCCGGTTGCCTTCAGCTTGACCGTACCGACCAAGATGAATCGGAGTTCATGGAGGCTAATTTGACGAGATAAGAGAAGTCAACCAGAAAATGAGCCACCATCCGTACAAATACGTTCAGCTCCGACATTATGGGTTGGACAGTCTGCAGGTTCGAAAAGAAATGAGGCAGCACATCTCGCAATTTGGCAACAGCTTACTCAAGGCGCTCAAGGTAAACATGCGCATGGAATTAGTTGGTGGTGGGAATCTAATGGTGTTCAAAGTGCGACGGACATGGCTCGATATGCACTACAATTCGGCACCCAAAAAAAACACTGAGTAATCGAAAAATTCAACCGAACCGAATATGAATATTCCACTTTCTCAGGGAAAACCTCAACGAAGCTTAACCGTAAATCCAACCCAAAGCCCTTCAGACTCTGCCACAGTTCAATTTGCCAACGACCAAGGCTACAACTTGGACGGCATGTTTGGGTATGAAGACAATCTCTTGGATTTGACCCAACGTAGGACGACGACGAAATTCATAACATTCCATGACTACCATCATCGTCCTCCAACATCCAATCGTCTTTCGACAACGAACTGGCAGTGATCCCAGCATCTGGTGGTAATAGTGATGTTTTGAGTCACTCATTCAATCTATATGCCGTTGCTTATGGTGTGACTCGTGTGACTCTACAATTCTGGTCATCTGTTAACAAGAATCTTTGGATTTTGGATTTCTGCAATTTCGATCGTTTGCTAAAATGGGTGCAGTGTAATGCCCCGAGATCGTGGCAGCCTATTTTCAGACGCAGGAACCAACTAGACTTCCATGCAGTCACTGACTGGGTGAATTCTAAGCTGCATGTAGTGCTTGTGCGTCTAATATATATAGAGTGGTCTGGAGCGATAGATAGGTAAGTGAGACTACTGAACACTCTAGAAGCACATTTGTAACCATAGAATAAAGTAGATCTAGGCCGTCCATTGAAAAGGTGGACTACTATGTATATGTGGTAGGTCATTTGTGTTCAGACATCCAAGAGTTCAGGGAGAACAAGTTGATTCAAGATTGCTAGAATGATCTGGAAAATCTAATTCCTCTTGTGAAAGCTTTTTCTTTTAATATAAATCTTCTTTAGCCAACTTTGCCTACTGTGTGTATGCATGTGAGAGTCGCAGAGACTTACGAGCTACACTCCAATGTTGGAGGCAACAGGTGGTGGTGTTGTGATTGCCGATGGATAGCTAAATTTTGGGTGGTAAAGGCTGACTTGGGTAGCAGACATGCTTGTTTGCCTATGTTGCACGGATCATGCACGAGTTCAGGGCCACAACTCTCCAGCCCGTGAAAGGTGGTAATCAGAGCTTTGGTGGAGGGATCCTAAGCTAAGAAATGACGATGAAAACTTTGAGGGATGAGATTTCCATGGAGTACCCTCTAGGGTCGAGGAAGGTGCATAAAGATTGGAGCGGTGCTATTAGGGATACCGAGGCTCGAAAGAGGGCCGAGCTCGAGGCATTCGAGGAACACATGCAGCAACTTATCACAACTCAGTATGAGCTAGCTTTAACAGACTAAATGAGTTGGGCTGCTATCGTCAAAAATCCGCACTGATTTATGATCCAGGAAACTTCACAACTTATACTAAAGTTCGATGTAGTGACCTCCACTATGATTTGGTGGTGTACAAAAATTGCTCGAGTGTGTTCGACAGGCGATTTTGTGGCTACAAAATATGGTACGGGGATCAATCTACCAGCCAAGGTATCATTGCAACATAAACCATACACCTAGATTTGGACAGCCAATAGGAGGAAGATAGGACCTCCTCTGCTTTTACAAGTGTTCTGGTTTATTATAGGTGTGTGGGTACAACAACATGGATACGATTTCTGCAGGTGTACTAAGAATTATGGGTTCACAGTGTAACTCAGATATTTCTCTCGTCGATCCACTTGCGGTTGGTTTTTTTTCCTTACGTGCAAATGATGAGCAAAATCCTGATATGAACAATGGGTTCATTCATTTCAGCTCTCAATCGTCGATACTAGAAAAGGTTAAGGTTGTCAATCTTTTAACCAACTCTTTTGGTAACTACAACTTTAACCTCATAGCACTATGGGTTGGTTTCTCTAAGTTAAATATTTCAAAAATATTTTCAGGATGGATCGACAATCAGGATATCCTGAAATAGGTGTAGTTTTTTTATTTAGGAACAACTGTTACTTATCTCTACAAAGATGCATATGACAAATTAGCGGATGCATTAGCGTCATTATTGAAAAAACATAGAGTCGATATACTATTTGGCTACTGGTAAAACTACTAAGAAAACATTGGTGGCGGGAATCTGAGGGTATTCAAAGTACGATGGTCGCATCATCGCCCAATGTCCTCAACGAGTTGATGCCGGAAACACTAAGCAACCGGAGAATCCAAGTGAATCAAATATGAATATTTTACTTTCTTAGGCAGAACATTATCGAAGCCCCACCGTTGATCCAACCCAAAGCCCTTCTGATTCTGACGCGGTTCAATTTTCCGATGTACAAGGCTACTTTTTGGATGACATGTTTGGTATGATGACAATCCCGTTACATTTGACTCTGGTCGGATAGGAAAGTCTTTGGGTGGTAAAGGTGGCTGACTTAGGTAATAGACGGGCTTGCTCACCTAAGTGTCGCACGGATCGTGCACGAGTTCTCTTCTAGTCCGTTATTAGTGGTATCAGAGCTTCGGTGGAGGGGCCCCAAGCTAAGGATTGACGATGGCAACTTTAGGGGACGAGATTGACAAAGAGAGCCTCTAAGGTCAAGGAAGACGCATAAGGATTGGAGCGGTGCTATTGGGTTGCCAAGGCATAGACTAGGGTCGAGATCGAGGCATTCGGGGAACACATGCAACAGTTTATCGTGACTTAGTTGAAGCTATCAACAGACTAGATTTGGAGGTTAACCTCGAGGCATTCGGTGAACAGGCATTTGAAATTAGTTGGTGGCGAGAATATGAGGGTGTGTAAAGTGCGATGACGGCCATGCCGCCGCAACAATATTGATCACTGTCCTCTACGAGTCGGTACCTGACACACTGAGCCACCGGGGAGACCAATTGAACCAAATATGAATATTTCACTTTCTCAGGCAGAACATCATCGAAACTCAGCCATAAATCCAATCCAAAGCCTTTCTGACTCTGACATAGTTCATTTGTCGACGACATCGGCTACAATTTTGACGACATGATTGGGTATGAAGACGATCCCCTTGGATTTGACTCGGGGTCAGACGATAATGAAATTCATAACATTCCACGACTACCATTAATGTCTCTAGCATCCAACTGTCTTCCAATAACAAATCGGCAGTGGTCCCAGCATCTGGTGATATTAATAATGTCGTGGGTGACTCAATCGATCTATATGTCGTTGCTAAATATGTGACAACAATTTTTCCCGTCTGTTAACATGAATCTTTGGGTTTTTGATGTTGATAAGGGTTTAGGAAACTTTGTTCGAAGTCATCCCCAGCATTCTCGATCCCGACGTTTTAAACATTTCAGCAATTTTCAATTCAATTCGCCTGTTAGTCTCCTTTCTTAGATTTTTGGTAGTTATCTTACAACTTGTCCCAGGCATTCTCAATGCTCGCAGTTGGAACATTTCGAAGGGCCCAATTCTGAAAATTCACCTGCTAGTTCCCTTTTCCAGATGGTTGGTTATAATCTTAGAACTCCTCGTAGTTCGCAACAGTTAGGGCGTATTGAAGGGATCAAAAATTTTTACTTCGATTCCCTGGGTGGAGAGCTTGAAGACTTTCCTCATAGCCTCCTCTGAGACTACTAATCTGACCGATGCAGCCAACTTTCCTCATGGCCTATCGGATTCATCTGAGCCATGTGATATGACCGCTAAACCAACGTCTGGCTGACGTGCACTCAAAGCCGGAGAATCACACCGACGATTACTGTTTCATGTCACTATTATCTCACTACTCCCCTAAAACAAACCCCATATATTCGGTCACAAACAAAAATGACAATAACCTCCGACATGCCTACAGCCGGTCGCCTTCAGCTTGACTGCACCGACCAATATGAATCGGAGTTCATGTATGCTAATTTGACTAGATAATATAAGTCAACCAGAAAATGAGCCACCATCCGTACAAATACGTTCAGCTCCGACACTATGGGTTGGACAATCTGCAGGTTCGAAAAGAGATGAGGCAGCACATCTCGCAATTTGGCAACAGCTTGCTCAAGGCGCTCAAGGTAAACATGCGCATGGAATTAGTTGGTGGTGGGAATCTAATGGTGTTCAAAGTGCGACGGACATGGCTCGATATGCACTACAATTCGGCACCCAAAAAAAACACTGAGTAATCGAAAAATTCAACCGAACCGAATATGAATATTCCACTTTCTCAGGGAAAACCTCAACGAAGCTTAACCGTAAATCCAACCCAAAGCCCTTCAGACTCTGCCACAGTTCAATTTGCCAACGACCAAGGCTACAACTTGGACGGCATGTTTGGGTATGAAGACAATCTCTTGGATTTGACCCAACGTAGGACGACGACGAAATTCATAACATTCCATGACTACCGTCATCGTCCTCCAACATCCAATCGTCTTTCGAATACGAACTGGCGGTGATCCCAGCATCTGGTGGTAAAAGTGATGTTGTGAGTCACTCATTCAATCTATATGTCACTGCTTTTGGTTTGACTCGTGTGACTCTACAATTCTGGTCATTTGTTAACAAGAATCTTTGGATTTTGGATTTCTGCAATTTTGGTCGTTTGCTAAAATGAGTGCAGTGTAATGCCCCGAGATCGTGACAGCCTATTTTCAGACGCAGGAACCAACTAGACTTCCATGCAGGCACTGACAGGGTGAATTCTAAGCTGCATGTAGTGCTTGTGCGTCTAATATATATAGAGTGGTCTGGAGCGATAGATAGGTAAGGGAGACTACTGAACACTCTAGAAGCACATTTGTAGCCGTAGGATAAAGTTGATCTAGGCCGTCCATTGAAAAGGTGGACCACTATGTATAGGTGGTAGGTCATTTGTGTTCAGACATCCAAGAGTTCAGGGAGAACCTAATGATTCAAGATTGCTAGAATGATTCGAAAGATCTAATTCCTCTTATGAAAGCTTTTTCTTTTAATATAAATCTTCTTTAGCCAACTTTGCCTACTGTGTGTAGGCATGTGAGAGTCGCGGAGACTTACGAGCTACACTACAATGTGGGAGGCAACAGGTGGTGGTGTTGTGCTTGCCGATGGATAGCTAAATTTTGGGTGGTAAAGACTGACTTGGGTAGCAGACAGGCTTGTTTGCCTATGTTGCACGGATCATGCACGAGTTCAGGGCCACAACTCTCTAGCCCGTGAAAGGTGGTAATAAGAGCTTTGGTGGAGGGATCCTAAGCTAAGAAATGACGATGAAAACTTTGAGGGATGAGATTTCCATGGAGTACCATCCAGGGTCGAGGAAGGCGCATATCGATTGGAGTGGTGCTATTAGGGATACCAAGGCGCGAAAGAGGGTCGAGCTCGAGGCATTCGAGGAACGTACACATTAACTTATCGCAACTTAGTATGAGCTAGCTTTAATAGACTAAATGAGTTGGGCTACTACTGTCAAAAATCCGCACTAGTTTATGATCCAAGAAACTTCAGAACTTATACTAAAGTTCGCTGCAGTGACCTCCACTATGATTTGGTGGTGTACAACAATTGCTCGAGTGTGTTTGACAGGCGATTTTGTGGCTACAACATATGGTTCGGGTATCAATCTACCAGCCAAGGTATCATTGCAACAGAAACTATACACCTAGAATTGGATAGCCAATAAGAGGAAGATAGGACCTCCCCTGCTTTTACATGTGTTCCGGTTAGCTTGTTATATTATAGGTGTGCGGGTACAACAACATGGATACAATTTCTGCAGGTGTACTAAGAATTGTGGGTTTACAATGTAACTCAGATATTTCTCTCGTCGAGCAACTTGCGGTTGGTTTTTTCTCCTTATGTGCAAATGATGAGCAAAATCCTGATAGGAACAATGGGTTCATTCATTTCAGCTCCCAATCGTCGAGACTAGAAATGGTTAAGGTTGTTAATATTAACCAACTCATTTGGTAACTACCACTTTAACCTCACAGCACTATGGGTTGGTTCCAAGTTAAATATTTCAAAAGTGTTTTCAGGATGGATTGATAATCGGGATATCCTAAGACAATGTAGTTTTTGATTTAGGAACAACTGTTACTTATCTCTACAAAGATGCATATGACAAATTAGCGGATGCATTAGCGTCATTATTGGAAAAACATAGAGTCGATATACCATTTGGCTGCTGGTAAAACTACTAAGAAAACATTGGTGGCGAGAATCTGAGGGTATTCAAAGTGCAATGGTCGCAACATCGCTCAATGTCCTCTACGAGTCGGTGCCGGAAACACTAAGCAACTGGAGAGTCCAAGTGAATCAAATATGAATATTCCACTTTCTCAGGTAGCACATTATCGAAGCCCCGCCGTAAATCCAACCCAAAGCGCTTCTGATTCTGACGCGGTTCAATTTGCCGATGACCAAGGCTACTTTTTGGATGACATGTTTTTGGTATGAAGACGATCCCGTTGGATTTGACTTGGGTCGGATAGGAAAGTCTTTCGGTGGTAAAGGCGGCTGATTTAGGTAACAGACGGGCTTGCTCACCTAAGTGTCGCACGAGTTCTGTTCTAGTCCATTACAAGTGGTATCAGAGCTTCGGTGGAGGGGTCCCAAGCTAAGGATTGACGATGGCAACTTTAGGGGACGAGATTTACAAAGAGAGCCTCCAAGGCCGAGGAAGGCGCATAAAGATTGGAACGGTGCTATTGGGGTTGCCGAGGCACGAACTAGGGTCGAGCTCAAGGCATTCAAGGAACGCATGCAGCAGCTTATCGTGACTTGCAACTAGTCTTCAACAGACTAGATGAGTTGGAGGTCGAGCTTTTGATGAACATTGCACATTCTTCAGTTTTTCGACATGCTATTTGTTAGAATTGAAGACAACTTTAACAAGACGTGACAGCATGTGAAAATCAAAATCTCCGTAAGTTCAGCCAGCGGACGTCCTATATATATATATATTTGCTTAACAAACAACTTATTAACCAAATAAGGTCGACGTATGAGAGAAATGTTTACTAGCAATGATAGCTTTGTTAGCATGCCTGAGGGAAGTAATCGGTGTAATCAAATTGCTGATACAGGATCCATTATTCCATTTGATATGGGGTAGTGGCTTCTAACAGCAGTAGCCTAGTTTCCCAGTGAGCTTGGTGCTATTCTTTCCGAGGCTCAGCTCATTTTTGAATTGTCTCTCTGTGCCTATTTATGAGTCTTTTTCTTTGAAATTAGTTGATGGCACTACTAGTGAAGCTAGTTTCAATTCAGTGACCTGACTTGGGAGAACTGATAGAGATCTACGCATGTTCACTGTATGTGGTAGTCAATAGACTGATTGAGCGAGTAGCCTAGAAGAGTGCAAGTTACACGGTGTCTTCTCATATAGTTATAATGATTCATACAATCATCACATCTTGATTGTGCACCGATAGTGGACTTTGTACACAAAGAGAGGTCGATTTCTGGGGGCAAAAAATGCAGAATACGACAATTAGGGTCACTTTGGGTTGTTTCGACTTTTGAAAATTAATTTCGGTCAAATGCAAGCAAAATCATCTCGAAAGAAGAAAATCAACCTACAACTCGTGTTGCTGTCAAAATTCTTCCAACTTCTGTCCCCCACTTAGATACAAACTGCATAATTTAACGAGATTCTATACCAGACAAATAGCAATACTTCTTTCCTCTTCCATGTCAAAGTAAAATTGCTCCTTCCTCTCCAGTTATCAAGAATATAATGCTCTATATTATCCTCATACACATTGTACAAATGTAAGTATAATTTCACATAGCTAGTTGACCTCTCGCACCGTTGTGTTAGATTGTACCATACATATGGCCAGAAACATGGAACCCTTTTTAACTGGTTTGGTCTAATTAGATCGCTATTAATCAAACATTTTCCTGCAATTACTTTCCGACTAGTTACAAATGCACTCGATCATTGAACTTGAGATTTGGACATTGAAAAGCATTGCAAAACCACTTCATTAGCACCCTGAGGCAATAAAAAATAAGAAACTTCGACTAGTACATAGGAGAAGAACCCTATGCTTACAGCCCTAAGGAATCGAACAGAAGAAAGGAACTCGGAGAAACATTAAACAAGTTTTCGAAGGAAATTTAAGCTGCTCACATCCAATCTCTAGTGACCTTAATTTAGCCAGTGCCACCAAGAACACCCTTGAGCTTCTTCACTTGAGCAGCGTCAAGGAAAGTGGTTGTGGTCACCAACTCAGTAGGCAAATTGTTAGCAAAAAGGGCAAAGTCAAGGATTTGGAGACCAGGGTTCGGGCTGCTAAAGCTAACAAACGCAAGAGCCGATCCTTTGCCAGAATTTATCTGGAAGTGCAACAAACCTTGAGGGAAAATCATAATGTCCCCCTTGTTCAGAGTTTTAAAGTACACAATGTTTGCAGAAGAAGAAATAAACCCTGCACAAATTGTGCCTTCTATGATAAATAGGATCTCTGAGGCTCCCGGGTGAGTGTGCATTGGGATAACACCGCCAACGGCTAGGTCTAGCCGGGCAGCGGATATACCAAGGCCATTTACACCGGGAAACTGAGCAACAAATGCTGGAGTCACCGCGGCTTTGATGATGTTGGTAGTGTTACCTGCAGTGCCAAGGCCGGAGTAGACAAAGCTGTCTACACTGACTCCACTCACCTTCTTGCAAGGGTAACCAGCAGGTCCATCAGACATTGACAGGTCTGCGACACAAAAGTCTTGCACCGAAGCATAAGAGGCAGAGAAGGAAAGACAAAAGATGAAGAGGATTGGGAGAAACATCTTCATACTAGGTGTAATTTGTGTGTGTGGGAGTGTGTTTGTTTAGTTAGGGTATCTGGTGCCACTTATATAGAACGTCAATGGCATGGATAGCTTTTGGAGCAGTGCTATTGGTGGATGGAGATATACAAGGCCATGCATGCAACCCCATTCCACGTACGAGCCTACGGGAGAAAAGACAGATGCTCTGTGATGCATGTGAAGGTTTTTGATCTTTTTCAAAGCAACGACAAGAAGCCTCTTTTTGTTTGGAAATGGAGGGCATAAAGCATATCTCCTTCCGGTACCAAAGATAATTACTAGGGAGTTGTTCACAGTGTTTCATATCAGTACATGTAATCAAAGTGACTGATCGAGCCCAATACATTCTGAACACAAGCTCCCCATTTGGTCTAATTCCCAAAGTTCATGTTCTTTCAAATCCTTATTAGTTTTTATTCAAGTACGCTTCTCTGGAGCGTTTTGTCACATAGTCCGATCCAACACTTTTCCTATTAATGCGTGAACAATCCAACACTGGGTGCATCCCATGTCGATCACACGGTAGAGAGTCGCGCAATACAGAAAGATCAAGATCAATACATAAGAGTGACAAGCTTTTGGAATGAAATTACAATGGCTAGACCAATACAAAATGGTGGTAGATAATTGGTATGTTTGTCAAAAGATAGTGCGTGAAATATCTAGATTGTGGTCCACGAACCCGGAAAAGATTTGAAACGGGGACGGTAGTGGGCACAAAATGACATTGTGACAGCCTAAAAGGGTCTTTGGAAATAAAGTCGCCTCTTGTCAACTGTCATTTTAGAAGGATGGCCGCACTGCAAAATGTGTGGATCGCAGGAGTCCCTTATCTTGTAGGGCGCTTGGAGGTAAAAAGGTTTTTCTTTCCCTTGACATAAGGCAAGCTAAAAATATTCATATGTAATCTGACATCCCTCCTCAAACTCATGGTGTCAGAAAAGAACAAAGTCTGGAGTGATTTCCAGTTTGTTGCTGCTAAAAATGAGATCCAAGTTGAGGTTGTGGTGTTATAGATCTGAGGTTCAATGCATAAAATTCAAGATCTGAAATAAGCTTAGGTGATTAAAGCTAAAAGATGTACTAAGGCCGGGGCGAGATCCAATGACCATGGAGGTCTCGGGGTGATGTCTGATGGACCATGAAAAGAGTCTCGGGATGAATCCAAAAGACACAAGGAAAATAGTCCTGGCGCAAAGTCTGGTGACACGAGGAAATGAGTTGTGAGATAGAGCTTGGAAACACAAGGAAAAGTGTCTTGGCACGAAGTCAATGACACAAGGAAAAAAAGAATTCCAAAATGAAGTTTCGAGACATAAGAAAAAGAAGCCACGCTCGAACCCTGGGACACAAAGAAAGGAAATTTCGGAATGAAGTCTAAAAACACGAGGAAAAGAGTCTAGATACGAAGTTTGGTGAGTACAGGGATGCCATTTTAAAGTCCGGTATCCAACCTAAAAGAAGGCTCACAAGAATAAGCCAACCTGTAGAAGATGCAAATCCACAACGTATTTCTAGCCGATGTGAAACATAACTTAACATCTGCCCTCACGTAAAACATTGGACTAGGTGATGAAATGCCATCGGAAACCTACATCCAAATGCAGCACGAGGAGGAGATTAAAGAGCCTCGATGATGGTGAGAATAAAGTCGCATGGGGACATATATCTATAAGAATCAAAATTTTGAAGTAGACTGAAAGAAACAAAAACATAAGAAAAGATTTGACTGGAATCTAAGTAAGGAAGAGCTCAAGAAGAAAACAAGAACACGAAAAGAAGCAACGAACACACGAGTAATTAGCCGGGCGAACGGCATAAGGCCATTCACCATAACATTTAGATTGTGCCACTTTAAATACCATGATTGGAAAAGGTAAAAGGAAAGATATTATTCTTCTGGGCATTACAAAACATATAATTAAGTATGAAAAGACTATCTTACCACAAATTGAAAAGACCGAAGAGAGAGTTCCTACAGGAATTAGGAGAGATATAGGATATTATACAATTTGTAAATTAGAAATATTAATAGATATAATCTAATGATATAAAAGGCATTTTACCTCTGGCTTTCAAAATGAAGCTCCCTTCAAACCAGACTTTCGCACTACTTTGACACATGCTTTGCTTTCATTTTTTTTTTTTTTTACGAAATTACCTCTGAAGGAGAAGTTTTACGGCATCAATTACCTTTTAGAGCTCAAATACCTAAAGTAAGTGTATATGTGTTTGTCATTTGCCGTGGGGGTGGATGAAGGGAATCTTGGGTGATGCTTTGCGACGAACTGATTGTGATGGTCAATTTTGCTAGTGTTGGGTTGGTACTTTTAGGTATTAATTTCCAAAATCTTGAAATTTGATGACAATACCAAGATTGGATTCGTTACGTTGGATGGAGAGATAAAAGCCGTCGCCATTGATTTTTGAAAGAAGATGAAAGATCTTGGAGCGGGTGTATGGAAGAAGATGAGAGATGGGGAGTGAATGGAGGAAAACCCTCTACTTGAGTCTTCTAACAAAAAATGACATTTTCATCTTTATATCATTTGGTCAAGTGACGTGAGATAAAGATATTTTCGGCTGTAATAGATTGTCACTAAAAGTATTCCGTAACTATTCTTAAAATAAAATAGCAGATAGATGGTAATATTATCTCTTACATCAATGATTTTAGAGATATTATCCCTTCAAAATATCTGCAAGCATATCAAGGAATTTCCCTCAATCATATGAACCCGACGATCCAAAAAATCGGGTACCACGTATTCTACATCACTTTCTGATACACGTCCACGGATTCTTGGTACATTCCTCGGCTAGCCTTTCTAAATTTTAGGGTAACTAAGGAGTGTGCTCGGTTTAGTTACATATGGCTTCTTGAAATAAGCATGGTAAGCTGCACTAAATTATTATGACCAGCTAAGGATCAGCAGGCTAGCTGTTACTTAATTGGGTACTAGCTAGTGTGAATAAGCTAGTACCCTTGTGTCTAACTTATATGAATGCAAGCAAAATCTTTGTTGGTACTGCTCATCAAATACTTCTGAATTTCCTTCCATATAAGCAGAGATCATCACAATTTTAAATTCAAGGAGAGTTGACCATAATTTGTATAAAGCTATAGGTTTGTTCCTCCTCGTACATTTCATCACAATTACATAAAACTTTTCTTCTTCTTCTTATGAGATTCATAGTTACATTCGATCCATCAGCAGTGTTCTTCATTTCTTGTTTCAAAGTAGCTACACTTCCAAGTAAGTTTTCGATTGGGTAACCACTTTATAAAATGGACAAATCTTCATAATTGCAACTGCAGAAATTAATATCACTTGTTTTTATTCTTTGTTAGGATTGATTGCATGCATTCTTACTTTCTTTACAACTATGAAGTGTCTCGTCTAGCTGGTAGACCTTCATTTTTTACTTATTATAACAACACTTAATGCATGATTGCGGTTTTTGTTAGCATGAATGGTTGGGATTAAATGTATTCGAGTCCCTTTTCAGATTCAATGACTGATGTGTCTTCGTGCATTAAGCTACGTAGCTTAATACCAACGTATAGGTTGGTATTCTAGACGAAGTATCTCAATTTTTACTAATTGTTGTGAAAACCTTTTTTTCCTTTTTCCTAATGGTAAGAGGTATCTTTAATTTGAGTCAACGTTAGAGTTAATCGAATCTAAGTCCTCTAGTCAAACGATCTTGAGAATGCGCCTCCCACATCGGTCTGGTGTATAGTGTTGACCCCAAGTTTGAAACTCAGAAAATCAAGAAAAAGAGCAAACTTCCTTGACCACTAGGCCAACCTCTGTATTTAATGATTGTCGTGAATACATTAGCAACAACAACAATTTTGTTTCGATATTTTGTGAAAGTTTCTTATTATTGAAGAAAATCAGAAAATTTGCACTTTTAAAAAAAGAGAAAGACCTAAAGAACCATATATAATACGTACAATAATTTTGGTTTCCTCGTAGTTACCCTCTACAAAAGCCTTCGTAGGTGTGAAAGGGTAAAGTAAATGGCGTTTGATTGCTGGAATCCGAACAAGAAAGATGAATGATGGCTAAAAAATAGTTCAAGATAGTCTTGACTTGCATACCAAGATTGTGACCCCCATACCCTAGGGGATTAGGCACATTTAACTATGTGCAACAGCGTGTTCTACAAAATTGGATCAGTTACCGTCTCTGCTGATAAACTAGTTGGTAACACAAATTATGCAGGAGATCCACAAGCAAAGTGATGGCCTCTGCTCGTTTGTCACTCCTCTCCATCATGGTTATTGTCATCTACGGCCATTACGGCACCATGGAAGCATCAAATGACATAGGTGTTTGCTATGGAATGATAGGGAATAACCTACCTTCTCCTTCTGATGTAGTCAGCCTCTACAAAAAATATGGCATCGGCAAAATAAGGCTCTTTGATCCAAATCACGCTGCCCTCGAAGCGTTAAGGGGTAGCCAGATCGACGTCTCGTTTGGTGTACTCAATCAAGATATACCAAGTATAGCATCAAACCAAGAAGCTGCCAATTCATGGTTTGAGAACAATGTTGCACCATACCTTAACGACGTGACGATTAATTACATTAGCGTCGGAAATGAGGTGATCCCCGGAGAATATGCCGGGTTTATCGTGCCCGCGATGCAAAATCTTCAGAAAATCCTCGACGATAAAGGCCTAGCCGGTATTAGTATCACGACCGTGGTGTCCGGGCAGACCTTGGCGAATTCGTACCCTCCTTCAGCCGCTATTTTTTCAGCCGAGGCACGTGAAACACTTGTTCAGGTTCTAAAATTCTTATCAGCACAAGCAAATCCGCTTATGATCAATGTGTACCCGTACTTTGCTTACGCGTCTGATCCGGACAATGTGCGCTTGGATTACGCTCAATTCACCGCGAGTGGCCCGGTGGTTGTCGATGGAAGCTTGAGCTACCAAAACCTGTTTGATGCAATAGTGGATAGTTTCTTCTGGGCAATGGAGAAAGAGGGTGTGACCGATGTGGAGCTTGTCGTGTCCGAGAGCGGTTGGCCGTCAGCCGGCAACGGCAAGTTGACAACTCCAGAGCTTGCAGCAACGTATAACAAGAATTTCATGGAACATGTCATGAAAAATGGGACACCAAAGAAGCCTAATTCTTACATAGAAGGGTTTATCTTTGCCATGTTTAACGAAAACCTCAAGCCTGATGGCGTGGAGCAAAATTTTGGACTTTTTTATCCTACCATGGATCCTGTTTACCCTATATTTCCTGAGCAGTGAAAATGTCCTCAATCTCTCAATCTTGGCATAGTTATAGGATAGTTTGTTCGTGTAATGTTGAGGCGTACCTCTAAGCAATACATCAAAAAACCAGTTGCATTTAATGTTAGCGCGATTCAGCTCCTTTCTAATTTTTGCGCAAACAAACTTGGTTACTACCGAGGTGTAGAAATATTCCTCAAATCTCGTATATAGTGGCAATTAATAGTCGCTAAATGTTTTTAGTGGATTTTCTGCTAACACTTTCAATGACAATTCTTAATAGTTTTTTTAACGTCACTAAATAACAGTTACTAAAAACATAAAGCGACCATTAATTGTCACTATATGAGAGATAGGAGGAAGATTTCTTCAACCCGGGTAGCAGCCAAATTTGCGCCCTCGAGCTCTGGGACACCCAAAAAGCTACTGAATCGACTAGCTTATACAACGCTAGACAAGCTAATACAGCGGCACTCGCCACCTAGAGCTCGTCTTTGAGAACAAATCACAACCTACAATCTAGATTAATTTGGTGCCTGATCAAAACCTTGCTACTCCTTGTCGTACTTATAGTAAGATAATCAACATGTATTAAAAATGTACGTCTACACTACAAAAGTTACTCTAGTATTATACAGTCGAGCCAAATATATTGGTCGTTAATCGCTGCCTACTGGACTCAAAGACTTTGACAAGTCTAAGCCATTGACAAGTCTGCCACCCTTGGACTTCATCGTGCACCCCAAAAAAAAAAGAGTTAATAAGCCTCTTTGAAATTTAATTCAATTTTTTAGTGGCTTATTTCTCCGTCGTAAAATGGTGATTTTGTGTTAGATTAAATGGGATAACAATGACTTAAGCCTGTGTACTAAGTTTGGGTCCAGGCCTAATTTGCTTGGAGAAACATTCTAAATTTTGTTATTTTTTATTTATAAAAATGATAAAGAAATATTCTTTACCATACCAAAAATTCTTTTTTAGTGGCCAAGAGCACACTAACTATATTTATTTGCCTTTGAGTTTGATGATAAAAGGTCGTTACTACAACCTAAGAAATGATATTTACACTTCACTTTTCACACTTATATTCGTGTTTGTGAATATTGTCGTGGTGTGTCGCTAACGTATTCTAGCTATACGAACGGTAGATTTCAAACTGAAGGCCATCACTGTATTTTCCTTTAAACTCTGAAGTGTAAAAACGTGTAAGTGCAAATACCAACTCCCCCGAAAAAAATGTCCACTTTGAGTTAATTGTGGCCTTGATTACCATTACTATATATGAGCATGCCATGAGTTGAGATATAGGCTTTAAAAATTGCAACAGAGAACTCTTATGATTGATGTGCAATGAACCTCTCCTAGTACAAGAGGATCTGTTTCGCATATGAACACTAGTAACTACAAAAAATTATTATTATGTTCAGTACTCAGCATATAACCCTTTTTTTTATAAGACTCTGGCACAACTATGCATGTTTATTTGTACATGCATGTCATACATGCTAATAAGCTTGAGGAAAGTGATATTTGAGCTTCACTTTTATCTTTTCAACTTCACGAGTGTTACTAAATATCTTATATAACAAAGTAAGGAGACTTTTAGCGACCAAGTGGAGTTCAAATGGTGAAAAGTGAAGCTCAAATATTAGTCGCTGAAAAATCTTGAGTGACATTACATATACGAAATTACGTTCATCCATGCAAATATCAGTCGCTGATAACCTTGAACTAGTAACATTATACATATGAAATTACGTTAATCCATGCAAATCTTGAGTGATATCCCTCCTTCCATAATTCAACTCCACATAATCAGCAGTCGCAAAATCTACCATATGTGTAGTTAAAAGGAAGAAAAAGAGGTCAACAGTTCATACAAGCACCCAAAAAACAAGTGTTCATTCGTGTTAATGCTATATATTCAGTCAGTGATATAACACTCCTAGATGTCATCACAATTCCTTCCATTACCATTGGTATTTATCTCAGCTTCCCTAGTGCTAATTGTATTTTGAGTACAGGTTCCAAGTACAGCATCTCCGTTGATCATTCTACAGGGGTTGCGAGCTTGTTATAACAAAATTTAGGTAAATTTTTAGGTAATTATTGTTCATGTTATATATAGTCGCAGTAAATTGGGTTCAACACCCTTTTGTTTTTCTCTCTTGCTCGGGATTAGATGTAACTTTTAAACCAACCTCACTTCCATTTTAATGTTTCCACAAACAGCGTAAAGTGGGACTAGTATTAATGACAAAAAATTATCGCTGCAATCATTTTGTTACTAATGCTAAATCCTGTTGCGACATTTTTCTTGTCACTAAGTACATTTAGCGAGACGCAACAGACGACCTAATCGGAGTGGATACATTTCTCACGAACATGTAGTGACAAGAGCCCAATGTCCCGAGCTTGTAGTTTCTTTCTAGCTGTAGCTATACAATCAGTTAGTTTCAACAATATTCTAACTGTGCTGATACATTTCTTTTTGGTTACATGTGGCTCAAAAAGGAATTCATGGCGTTCTTCTATATTCAACTCTTTCTCTCCATCATGGTAGCCATGAATGCTCAAATCGGCATCACGGAAGCGAAGATAGGTGTTTGCTATGGAATGGATGGGAATAACCTACCTTCTTACGCTGATGTAGTTAACCTCTACAAAAAGTACGGCATTAGCAATGTGATCGAGACTCTTCCATCCGAATCCCGACGCTCTCGAGGCACTAAGAGGCAAAGTAATCAACGTCGCGTTAGGCGTAATGAACTTGGACATACCAAAGCTAGCTACGTCCCAAGAATTTGCTGATAGTTGGGTTGCAGACTTTGTAAGTAGGTTCCATGACATCCCCTATTCTTACATTAGTGTCGGAAACGACGCGATTCCGGGAGAATACGCGGTGAACGTGGCTCCCGCCATGCGAAACATCCAAAATGCACTCGAGAAACAGGGCAGGGCGACTGTCAGAGTGACCACTGTGGTGTCCTGGGCTGCCTTGGCAAACTCGTTCCCGCCTTGGGTCGCTTCGGTCGCTACTTTTGCGCCCGAAGCACGCGAAGCAGTGGTTCAAGTTCTTTGCTTTTTGGAAGCACACGGGAGCCAACTTATGATCAATGTGTACCCTTATCACGGCTACGCGTCCGATCCGGTCAATTTGCACCAAGAATATGCGGTATTTACCGCGCCTGGCCCGGTTATTTATGATGGAAGTTTAGGTTATCAGAACCTATTTGACATGATGGTGGACAGTTTTTACTGGGCGATGGAGAAAGAGAGCCACGGCAATGTAACTGTGGTGGTGTCCGAGACTGGCTGGCCTTCAGCTGGGAATGGCGATTTGACGAACGCAGTGCTTGCACAGGCGTATAACAAGGGTTTTGTGCAACACATCAGTTCTAGCGGGACACCAAAGAGGCCTAACGTTCTCATGGATGGGTTCCTTTTTGCCATGTTCAATGAGAATCTCAAGCCTGGTGGTGTGGAGCAGAATTTTGGACTTCTTTATCCAAACATGACAGAAGTTTACACTGTATTTCCTCCCCGACAATGATATCAAGTAGGTGGTAATTAAGGCACCAAAGAATCATACTGCTGAGCCCCAAACCTGACCACTGTAATAAGATCTACTACAAAGCCAAGTGTAATATTTGCAAAGGAAATATGACCTTTCTTAGAAGGGGTGTTTGTTGTTTCCTGCGCTTGAATGTCTCGATTTATTAAATTCTTGTACTTTACTTTTATCACGAAGCATTCACAAAACAGTATTTAAGTTACTGATTATCTTTACGCTACACTTCATACTTAACGGTTAATTGCACCCAGCGTTTTATGGTTCTAAAATTCGCACTCAGCACCAAAAATTTAAAAATCTTGGTATCAAGTACCAATTGACAGTCAAAATAACCTTTGACCACACGTTTATTAATATTTTAAGGGCAAATTAGTCTTTTCACTCGTAAAATCCTAGTCAGCTCCAACCCCCTAAGTCTTTCACGTCATCACTCTCTTTCTCTCTCTCTCTCTCAATGTTCCCAACCACCGCGCACAACCATCAGCATCAAGAACCCGCCTCTAGCGCCGCCGTCTCTGGCGTCCGGCGTGCGCCCTCTTTGCCTAGCCTAACCTGTTTCCACCCTCGATTCGGACCACTGATTATGTGGTAAAGATGTTGTGCGGTAGCTAGCTGGGTTCGCCAGCGACCTGTGGGGAGATCGCATGATGTGGTGATTGGGTATGTTGTGGCTGCAAAAGTGGGTAGGGGTGTCTGATGGTCGTTCGGTTGGAGGAAGTAGTGGCTTATCGAACTGATGCCGTACGTCAAACGGTCGGCGTTGGTGGTCATCATTCGGTTTAAGGCGGTGGCCGTGGGTGAGGGAGGGTCTTTTCCAAGGTGAAAATCTAGACCATCTGATGACTATAAAGCAATGCCCATAGCAAAATCCAAAAGCATTCTCCAATAGCACTTTTCGGTTTAAGATCTAGTAGAAATTGCATTTGTAGTCCTTCTACCTGTAATTGCTAACGCTCTCTCCTTTCAATCCATTGCATTGGGATTGGGACTACTAAGGATTTCAAGCCACCTCCGATACCATACTCATTCCTCTTTATTGAATGGGGATTAAGGATTGGTGGTTGTGGGTGAAGGATTTGTGGTAGAGGCGGCAGTCATACGACGGTCGACGTTGGTGGCTGCGCATCAATTGGAAGGGGTGTTGTGGGTTTTGGGATTGGTGGTTGTGGGTGGCTGTGGATGGTCATGGGTGGTTGCCGATTGTGGGTCGTGGTGATGGAGAGAGTGGTGGCAGCAACGGTGGAACGCGGGGCAGTGGCTTCTGTCAAGGCAGTGGCCCGTCGAGCAGTGGTTTCGGTTGGAGGATATGGTCGTGGGTTGGGAAGATGATTAGTCAGGGAGAGAAAAAGGGGTGAGGAAATGATGTGGAGGGCCTGATGTTAATTATTGGTGTCATTTGAAGCTGACGTTGACAAAAGATGGATATAACAGATAAAAAGACCATTTTACTCCTTAAAAAGTAACAGACTTATGGTCAAAGGCCAGTTTGACCGTCATTTGGTGCTGGATACCAAGATTTTAAATATTTTTGGTGCTTAGGGTCAAAATTTGAACTACAGGATGTTAGGTGCAATTGGCCCTTAAGTATGAGTGTAGCGTAAAATTAATCTCTGAAAGTTACTTACGGTACCATTTGAATCACGAACTTAGGTATAAAGAAGTGGGCTTTCTGGTTCTTCTTCTTGTGATATTGGCGCTAAAGCATGGCCTCTATAGCTTGGGATAGGCCTTGTTCAATTCTACCATAGTCCAGAATCCAGATTTCCCGTGCAGAAGCAAGAATTTTATTGGAAGGTAAATTTAATTAGAGCTTGTAAATGCTTTTCTTTTACAGCCAACTTAAAACTTTTCTGACTTTTTGTCTATTAAGGAAAAAAATCGATCCGATAATTAAGAAAAATAGTGGAAACATGCTTTCTTAAAAAGGCAAAATTTCAGAGTGTTTCTTTTTTTTTTTTGGGGCATCGTATGCCTATCAATGTCCTATATAATGACATCTATGGAATTCACAAAAAGAAAGTATTGGAGGCTTTCTTTATTCTCAAGTACTCTAATGACCTTGAACTAGTTCGTTTCACTTTTGTCGCTACTATTAAGAAAGTGGAGTAACATTTAACTAGTGGGAGTGGAGAAATCATTTTAAAGTCACCCTTATTACACGGTTGTTAGTGTTGTATACGGTTTGGGCTAGGCCTGGTTCTAACACAAATTTGGAAAAATAAATCAATCAAAGCTTGCAAATGCTTTTTTCTACTGTGAGCTTTTTCATGTACGCACGCACACGCTCTCTCTCACTCATACTAAACTGTGCTTTCGATCCATCACATCATCATTAATCCGTTAACCGCGCCCAACCTACCTCATCACTCTATTGCTCGAGGTGGTGGATCTGTGGACCCTCGTGTGTCACCTCATTTTGTAGCGACGGTGACTCGCGACGATACGGCGAATAGCAAACAGCACCCCCCCTTCCCCCTATCCTATGCCTTCGGTAATGTTGGGATGATGTAGAAGTGTTGTCGTGGTGGTGATAAGGTTGTGCCATTGTGATGTTGGTGGTTGGAGTTGGGGGGGATGGAGAGAGAGAGAGAGAGAGAGATTAGAGAATTAGGGATTCAAACCCTAATTTAAAAATCGGGGTTTACAAACTTTATACGGTATATTATATTTATAAACAGTATAAGGGCAGTATTAGCATTATAAAGTACATTTTGATACATCAGCAAAAAATTACACTTTTTTAACGGATCAACGACGGATGGACATGGTTGATACTTTTTTCAAGTTATTAATTGGTCACGATCTGTCACATTTTCAAACTTTGTATCATTGGCTATAATTTCACCATAATCTCAGGGAAGTAGGTGCTAGTTAACCTTCTTCTATTTTTATTTCATCCAATGAAAATAAAAGTTGCAAACTTGTGAACAAGGTACCTATCAAAACTTTTATTTTCTTTTTTCTCTTTTCTCTTTTTTTGGTGCATATTTACCTATTAAATTGTTGACTTACTTTTCTTGTGCTCAAATTAAAGGACATGATTGACAACCCAAACATTCATCAAACAAAACATAGATTACGCTAGTGAATCATTTTTCTAGTACAAATCAATCTGTAATATCCCACCAGAAGTATGAAAAATCTTTTATGTAATCAGCCAGCAAACTAATGCAACCTACCATATAAATCCATTTCAGAAGCTATAAATTCAACCCTCCTCTACTCGCAGATTCTATTAGAAGATGAAACGATAAAAGCTTCCTTCTTCTAGTGAGAATTTAAGGTACACTTCATGAGTCACACTATATTTTTTGTTGTTGATTTTCTTGTGTTCTAAATGAATATAGCCGTATTTGATCTTTTTATTTCTTTGAAGTTATAGAAACAAATTTGAAATGCAGTGACTGCATTAGGTTTCAGCATTGAAGTCGTAAAAACCCGTGCTTTGCTTAGATTTCGAACGAGAAAATTTAGGGTTTTCAAATACTCTCAGTGAGCCCAAGTCCGATGGTAGCTTTTCCATGTGTACTGGTACTTTTATTTTAAGGTAGCATTTCGGATCAAGAACCCTTTGTTTTCATAATGGACTACAGTTAAGGAAACTTTAGGGCCAGTTCACTTTTTGTTCAACTCGAAAAATTACCCACGAGGTTGTTCAATTGCATGTCAAATGACAGGATCCGTTTCAAAGTGCTTTTTGTGTATTCGAAGCGACGGCAAATCGACTCTTTACCGTTAACCATACGATCCATGATCATCTTACCCGTCTTTTATCTAAATGTTGCGTGACCGATGAACGCATTCGTACTAATTTCTGGTGATCGTGATCTAACTCGTTTAATACTTCATGAGGGTAGAACATGAAATGCATAAAGTACATTATGTTACCGCTAGCAAAATACTCCTATAACTTAAAACTGCTGCGCAAGATATACATATGATTATGTTGGGTGCCTTGTATGATTATCATTCTGATTAACTTGTAGTTGTTGGTGCTGCAACTTCAACAGACAATTGAGTTCGTAAAGGATGGCATCTACTTGCATCTACCTTGTTCTCTCCACTATGGTAGCCATCATTTTCCTTATTAGCACAGCAGAAGCAGCACTGAACGTGGGCGTTTGCTATGGTTTGAAGGGGAACAACCTACCTTCTCCACCAGATGTAGTTAGCCTCTTCAAAAAATATGGCATCGGAGATGTAAGGCTATTTGATCCCGATCGCGCTGCTCTCGAGGCACTAAGGGGCAGCCAAATCAACGTTGCATTAGGCACACTCAACGCAGACATACCGATCATAGCATCGTCCCAAGAAGCCGCTAACCAGTGGTTCTCAACTCATGTAGAACCATACCTAAAGGGCATCACATTTCCTTACATCAGTGTTGGAAACGAGGCTATCCCGGGGGAATTCGCTAGCTCGATTCCTCCAGCAATGCAAAATCTTCAGAACATCCTCGATGCTCGAAATCTAGGTGGCATTAGCATCACAACGACGGTGTCTACGCAAGTCCTAGCGAATTCTTTCCCACCTTCAGCAGCTACATTTTCTGCCGAGGCACGGGAGACTCTTGTTAAGGTCATCAAGTTTCTGTCGGCACAAGCAAATCCACTTATGGTCAATGTGTACCCGTACTTTGCCTACGCTGCTGATCCAGCCAACATCCGGTTAGACTACGCGCAGTTTACTTCAACCGAGGCGGTGGTTGTTGATGGAAAGCTGAGTTATTCCAACATTTTCGATGCGATGCTTGACGGGTTCTTCTGGGCAATGGAGAAAGAAGGGGTGGCTGATGTGAGCTTGACGGTGTCCGAGAGCGGTTGGCCTTCGGCCGGGAACGGAAAGTTGACAACTCCGGAGCTTGCATCAACATATAACAAGAATTTCGCGGCGCATGTCAGTGCAGTGGCTGGGACACCGAAGAGGCCTCAGACCTATATTAAAGGCTATATCTTCGCCATGTTCAACGAAAATCAAAAGCCGGATGGTGTGGAGCAGAATTTCGGACTTTTTCAGCCTAGCATGGAGCCTGTTTATCCCGTATTTTAATCCCATCTGAGATTATAATCTGGTACTGAGAGCGGGTAGTACTGTGCCAGTGTAATCGCTTATCAGTGAAGTGAAAATAAGAGAATCCCTCGTTCTCTAAATTAATATCATCGAAGTTCCAAAGTGCAGTGAAGCATTAAAACTGTCACTTTACAATCTCTTTCCAGTACTGTCAACAGAAATTTTGTCGTAGAACACGATCAGTAGTCCTCTTTCATTCATCTACAATAACAAAAAATTAGATAGCCCACAATTTAATGGCACTTAACAGACGATTTATGTACCAATGAGCACTTAATAGGCCCTCAAGCAGATCTAAGGAAATCAATTATTAAGAGCTGAAAAGTAATAAAATCAAGAAATAGATTTGCGAACCAAATTGATTTAAGAACTCTAATTTGAACCCACTCGAAAGGGTTTTGAAGCTTGGATCATTTGCTATTAACAAATAACCGCAAATGTTACTAAGAAGTCCTCTGCGTGCATATCAAAATAGTACAGTAACTTGCAGCATTTGGCTTCACTCACTCAGGTCATAGCTACCCTTATTGTATCACAGTGCACCAAACTTAATTTCAAGCATTATGCTACTCTCCTTCTTGCTTAGACATATATGTCGCGCACTGGCTTTGAGGTTTTAGTTTATACCAACAAAGGAAGTACTTTCACTTTTTACTTGTACACTCGTCGACTGTTGGGATTGATTCTTCGTAGAAAATTTCAGATTAAATCTTAATCAAGTTTTAAAATTGATTTTAAGTTAATTTGAGCATAATTAATTTTAAGTCGTGAATGGTGATGTTTAGATAACAAGTACTAGTAATTAATAGTTTTAATGTGGCAAAATGACAAAAGAAATATTACTTGAAAAAAAGATATTAAATGTGTTTGTGTAAAGGGTAATACGGTAGTTTACTTGGTCAAACCTAATTATAATTAAGAAAGTAATTAATTCATAAGTCTTGGATTATGACTAAATCAATTTTTTACCTTCTGAAAGGTGATTCAATCAGTGTTATATGTTTGTCAAATACCTATCAACCTGATTTAATCAAGATTATACCAAGATTCAATCAGAATAACCTCAAACAGTTTCTATATTGAAAATGAACGTTTACAAGTCAAAAAATATATACCATTTAGCTTACGTCGGTGTTACAAAAATATAAATATCTTTGACAACACATTTAAGACTCTGCTATCGGAGAAATGCAAATATGTCTATCTACAATATAGAAACTTCATTTCTATTTGCTTAGGGCTAGGCTTGGAAAGAAAAAAAGATCGGCCCTTGATCTTAATATGATACCCTTTGATGGCTTTCTAAATTTCTACGTCGAGTTATTTTCTGGTTATGAGTGTTATATACGTCGCTCTACTGAGTAATTGTCATTCTCATTTTTTGTTCACTTATAAAATGCGTTCCTAGAATAAAATATATTGACTTGCATATGTATTCTTATACAATTACTTGGGATAAACAAATGTCGTGCATATGATGATAAGAAGAAAACCTGAAAATCTTTCCAATTTTAAATTGTTGCACTATGTTATGGGGTCTGCCATGATTTTTTGCTAACATGCACATAATCAAGTTTGCTTAAGCCAGCATGCACCTTGGACTTAATTGTTGCTAATTCAAGTATGTAATTAAACAATGTTCTTCGCTCTCTCTCTCAAGAACATTATTAAGAAAATCTGATATTTAATCAATGTTATTCTCTCTCTCAAGAACATTAGTAAGAAAATATTCCAACATTTACAACTTTTAATTACTATAAAGTTCACTAATATGCAATCACTCGTATATAACTGCATTGTGTTTCTGCAAGTTTCACCATAACAGTAACATACTTTCTTTGTCAAAGTTACAGAGATTTTCTGCAAAAAAGCTAGGTAACTATTTGTCAAAATGACTATTTGCAACCCATGGTAGAACTATTTGTAAACTCTTGTTCATTTTCTCTCTTCGTACCACTATATGGATTAAGTCTACATCTTTTACCTTATCGTATCAGGCATTTTTTATAAGTTAACCTACTTTGAATTTGGTACAGCAATTATCGTGGAACGCATATATTTGACCGTTATAAGCAAAAGCAAAGTCATTGATGATTTTTGTAAGGACGAAGATTTGTGTTTAAAACTTCGACTGCTCAGACGCAACGGTTAATAGGAGTAAAACCAATTAAAAAAAAAATCTTTTTGAGAATTCAAATGCAATACCAAATTGGGTCTAAGCAGAATTCATGATCTTTATGAAAGCTGGAGAAGAATAAATATATATATCAATCATGATTCATTTTCCCGTCCACGTTAAGCTAAAAATAGAAATTAGTGATTGTGGAGTAGCTGTACATCGAACAATTATTAGAGGCTCGATTGTACTTCTTTACGTGCCTCGTTACAGTTTAACTATGCAATTTCATAACAATCATCGTCTGATTAACTCATCCTTTGTGCTGCAGCTTCAACAGGCAATCACTGAGAGTGATGGCACTTAGCATTACGTTCTTCATTTTCCCAATCTTGGTAGCCATGCATGGCCTTATTAGCACAGCAGAACCATCACCTAAGGTAGGTGTCTGTTATGGCATGAAAGGGAACAACCTCCCTTCTCCTCCTGCTGTAGTTGGCCTCTGCAAGAAATATGGCATTGGAGATATCAGGCTATTTGATCCTGATAAATCTGCACTCGAAGCACTAAAGGGTAGCCAGATCAGTGTCTCATTAGGAGTACTGAATGCAGACATACCAGTGATAGCATCATCCCAAGAAGCTGCTAATTCATGGTTCTCTGCCAATGTAGAACCATACCTTAACGACATAACATTCTCATACATTAGCGTTGGAAATGAGGTTATCCCCGGGGAATACGCAAACTCTGTCACCCCCGCAATGCGAAATCTTCAAACCATACTCGACGAACGGAACCTGGCCGGCATTAGCGTGACAACCGTGGTGTCTACGGGAACCTTGGCAAACTCGTACCCGCCTTCGGCTGCTACGTTCTCGGCCGAGGCACGTGAAACGCTTGTTCAGGTGGTTAAGTTTTTATCGGTACAAGGGAATCCTCTCATGGTTAATGTGTACCCTTACTTCGCCTACGCAGCTGATCCTGGTAATGTGCGCTTGGACTATGCGCAATTTACTGCAACCGGTGCGGTGGTTGTGGATGGAGACTTGAGTTATTCGAACATGTTTGATGCGATAGTAGATGCGGTTTTCTGGGCAATGGAGAAAGAAGGGGTGGCTGATGTAGAAGTGGTGGTGTCTGAGAGCGGTTGGCCTTCAGCTGGGAATGGCAATTTGACAACTCCGGAGCTTGCAGCGACGTACAACAAGAACTTCATGGAGCATGTCAGTAAATTGACGGGGACGCCAAAGAGGCCTCAGACTTACGTAGAAGGATTTATATTTGCCATGTTCAACGAAAATCTCAAACCAGATGGCGTGGAGCAAAATTTTGGACTGTTTTATCCTAGTATGGACCCTGTTTATTCTGTATTTCCTCCCCAGTGAGATTCATGTCTACTAGTAGTTGCTTATTGTTTGGAACTGGAAATAAGAAAATGTCTTAGTCTTATTCTCTAGATCTAAATCGTCTCATCATAGTGAAAATCAGAGGTACCATAAGAGATGGCCTTGTACTCTTGAAGTGTAATTGATAACAATGCTATCAAGTGCAACCGACCAGAGGTAAAACTTACTTTGTTATGCATCTGCAACATAAATGTACCATTGATCACTTTGCCTTCAATGGTGGATAGATATAGTCTGTATTTGTGCGGTCTTCTTTGAACTCAAGGATATATCCTGTGATTGCGTAAGTTAAGCACTTGATCAATCTGGTTTGCTGCAATAATAATTACCTCGCCAAAATGTGGTTTGCAGACTCAGATATATATTTCCTCTGAAACAAGATAAACAATCGGAGCAACACTGAAACTTACAATACCCAGTTCATACGTTATAGTGTCACAGACCTTAATTTAAAGGCGTGAAATTGGTTCATGGCTCGCACTAAGAAAAGGGTAATCAGTGTAGCCTACAACAGGGTCTTGAGTATAGAATGTGGCCCTAACGTACCTAGTTAGGGGTGCATTGATCTGTAGTCTCAAAACCAAGTCAGGGTTGGAGATAAAAAGGCGGCCATAAGACACTAAATCAGCATCGCCTTGTGCCACAGCCTCAATTCCTAGTTTCCTGGTGAACCCACCGCTGCAAACAAAAGTTCCCTGGTAAGCCCTTCTCCAAGTCCTCAGCAGCTGAGCCTCCTCTTCTTCACTGCCATGTCTGCCAGCTTCTGTTTGGCCATAAGCTGTGTACCTAGGCTGAGTCACATGGAGATAGGCGAGTTTGGAGCCCGAATCTTGCTG
This sequence comes from Escallonia rubra, assembly GCA_033065855.1. NCBI lineage: Eukaryota > Viridiplantae > Streptophyta > Magnoliopsida > Escalloniales > Escalloniaceae > Escallonia > Escallonia rubra. The sequence goes on along the minus strand of JAVXUO010002261.1, from coordinate 133,334 downwards.
GAGTTTGTTAAGTCTCTCGACTACTGCCAGGCCTAGGCTGCGGGGATCAGAGTCCATGGCATCAAGATGATCAATTGCTGGGGACATTCTAAAACCAACTCGATCTGCACCAATGGCTGAGACTACTGCTCGAAGCACCTGCATCAAAAACTTGCAACGGTTTGCGATTGATCCACCATACTCATCCGTCCTGTCGTTGATGCCATCTTTCAAGAATTGGTCAATGAGGTAGCCATGGGCTCCATGGATTTCAATACCATCAAAACCTGAATATTTAGTGATAATCATGCTCTCAGTATTTTCCTAACATTGTAATGCAGGAGTAGTAACCATGCTTGTAATCACTTACCACTACACAACATTCTTCAGTTAATAAATTCATTATAAGCAAGTCAAAATTATATTTGTGAACTATTGACTTCATCTAAATTCATTATGCACTACAGAGAGAATGGGAAGGATCCCCAACTAGTAAATCCGTGAACTTTGTAAACCCAATGATGGCCACGTTTTCACATCTCCACTGTCTTCAGTTCGTGGCATGATTTGCTTATGAAACTTCACTCATAATGCTGTGGCATTTAAAACTTCCTGAATAACCCATGTGTACAATGGATTGTTGTCATACCTAATTAAAGGCATTCTGTGCCACAAATTAATCTCCGCCGATAGGGTTTTATTTTTTTTTTAGTATTTTGGGTACAAGTATGGACCTCCAAAGAGCACTAACACATCAAATAGCAAAATATGAGACTCCATAATAGCACTAGTTAAAGCTCAAACGAGCGTAATTTGCTAGTCAAATGAGGATCATATATAGGATCAAGACAAAAAGAGTTCGAATCCGAGATCCATAAACGAATGTGAACACTACCAAATCTCATCATCACTCTTAAGTTATGCTCCAACTCACCAGTTTGATTCAAGAACTTGAAAAGTTTACATTTCGGCTTGATTACAAACCTGTACTCAAACTATAGTACAATGGCAACCACCTTTATGCTATAATAATGGCAAATCCCATCTTATTTTACATGGACTCCCGAACACTCGACACTTAGACATGACTATATAATATGTGTCCGATACATCTTATAGAATGTGCCACTATAAACACTATCTTATAGTGTTTTGTTTAATTCGTTATTAGTTCTCAATTAAACCCATGTGCGTCACATAAAACACCATTTTACCTTACAAATAACTCATGTTTTGTGTCTTCAAAGTTAGACGAATCTGGCACTTAGGACACGCATCCGACCCTGACATTTGCACCGAGTTCATGTAACATAGATCCGGTCTCCAATTATGGAGAATTAGTTCCAAGTTCCAACATATATCTATGAAGGGGAGATTGTTTTCCCTTGTTGCAACTAATACCATCATTGTGTATACTTGAATACGAGTTGAAACCATGTAACGTAAAGTAAAAAGCTAACCTGCTGCAATGGCATTTAAGGCCGCCAGGCGATAGTCTTCGACCACCTCGGATATTTCATGGGTCGGCAGTGCACGTGGAGCCGGGTATAATCCGTGGGTCCCGTCTGGCATCAATATTCTCCATCTCTTGGATATGGGCTTGCCAGTTGATGATATTGGTGCAGCCCCACCAGGTTGATACACTGATCAGTTTGCCAAATATTCAAGTTAATGAAAGTTTTCTTTTGCCAAATCATTTTTGACTCTCTCTACTCACTAGAATAGATTGCTAGTTGCACCAACCAATTATGCTTTACCAGCAAGCTAAAGCTGTTCAACTATCTTTAATTTTCTATGGTGTGGCCCAAGAAAAATACAGGGTCAAATTTTGGACCTAGTCATACGGTGTTATTGAAGAGCGTCCCGTATTGAATATGATTAGACTGCATGCATTCATATCATAACGTCGGTTTTCTTTTGGAGGAAAAATTTTGAGTTTGGTATACTATCTGCTCAACTTAAAAATGGACACGAGATAACGGATACATAAACTGTGCCTTGGATAAATTGTCTACGCGGACCTCCAAAGGTATGTAGTTGGGAATTTGGGTTAGTTTGCAAATAGCAAGACATCGGTTGTTCCCATAATCCTGACGAACGAAAACAAAAATGAACCACTCACCACTAGTGTTTAGACGTATAAAATTACGTCTCTTTGGAAAAATGGTCGAATGCTCGTTTACCCTTGAATTTCAAATTAAAAGGCGTTAACAACTTATCTAACAGGTTCTCTGACCCCGTGAAAATAGACGCTTCTTAAAACTTTTTACCTCACAAGGAAAACCTCTCATGCAACTGAACAATCAATAACATTATAGATGGGTGCACTGTCAAGCGAATTAGCAAAAATACGTTGGCTGCTACAGGAATTGAAGGAATTTTCTTCTTACCCCTATATAGCAACAATTAACGGTCGTTAAATATATCTAATGAATTTTATTTAATGACACTAAAAAATCATATTAAAAATTATCGTTGAAAGTGTTAGTAGAAAAGTCACTAAAAATATTTAACGATTATTAATTATCCCTATATACGGATCAAAAAAAATTCCAACAACCCGGATAACGATCAAAATTTGGTCAGAATGGTCGTACCATGATGAGATGCCCGGCCAACGTGCCACAGTTGACAGAAGATGACAGCCCCCTTTGCGTGGACTGCATCCACCACTTTCTTCCAAGCTTCCACTTGTTCCGTGTTGTAGATCCCAGGGACGTGAGGAAACCTGGCCCCACACATTCACCCATGAAATCAGCTACATCAACGGTGCAGATTAAAAGAAAGAGGCATAAACAACTCTTTTTGATGGGTTCCACCACGCACCACCAATTTTTGTAGTGAGAAACACGTGGCCTGATGTGACCCGTTGATTTGAATGGTGAATAGAAAGAGCCTTATACTACTTTCTAGCGACAGATGTGCTCCGACTTTTGACGCTATAAAATTTGACATGTCAAAGGTTGGTCAATAATTTTTGTTTTGACAAAAATTAAAACAGATTTGCCAATAAGGGTATTTTATTTGTTTTAAGATGGTATTGAAGCAAAATTGAGTCATATATACAAGTATATTACGTCCCTCGAGGCACTTTAAATGCCAATTACTCATTGTTCAACTACAATAACCGTAATTGTCACTTTTAACCGGTTAACGGTAATAAAGGTCATTTGAGAGTGATTCTCAGAAGTAGATTTTTGATTAAGTAAGAATCGATTCTCACAATAAGATTTAATCTCTTTTTAGCAAAATCAATTGAAAGTTGTAAAAAATGTTTGGACAAAAAGTGCTGAAAGTAGATCTAATTTGGCAAAATGATCCAGTAGTGTAATAAGATTTCAAAGGGGTCATCGATCTAAATAATTATTTTGGTCAAATCAGATTCTCCAAAATCAATTAAATCAGAATAGATAGAATTTTCGGTTTAATCAAGTTTGCGTTTTGAAGCAGATCTAATCGGTGTGAGTTTTTTTGTCAAAACAGTTATTCGATCAAGATTTGATGACGTTCTATCATCCTAAAATCAATTCCAGACATCCTTGAATTAGGTTTACTACCTTAGAATCAATTCTAAACACCTTAATGCCACAAGAGGCTCGCCCCTATAGAAAAGACATTTAGCGATAGTTTCCACGCGTCACTGATAAAAAGATAATTGTCACCTAAAAAAGTAAGCCACATTTTGTACATTAACAGTGAGAGTGACGCAAACGACAAATCTAACAAAGTGTCCCTAAAAGGATAGATTTAATGTCGTTTTAAAAAGTCTCTTTAGCGACAAAATATGCAGGGATATCCAATTTGACTGACAAGAACACCCTTAGATCAAGCAAACGAAAACCACGGACTTACTTACCCGGCAGAGGATGGCGAGATCATGGTGCCCTCAGTGATGAGAAACCCACCTCGAGTTGCCCTCTGCGTGTAGTACTCCGCCATGGCTGAGTTCGGGATTCCATTCAGAGCCCTGCACCTCGTCATGGGCGCAAGCACCACCCTGCAAATCACAGACCCAGATCACGCATCTCCCAAAAAATAAGGACCCCTGTCCGAAGAGAATATACGCAAGCTAATCCGAGGACTGACCTGTGGGAGAGATCGAACTTGCCCATCTTGTAAGGGGAAAAGAGGGCTGGCTTCTCAGGCGCCGTCGTGTCAGCCATTTCTGCTGCGGATTGTGGAGCTTTGATCAGTGATGAGGGGCTCTGAGTGGACTGATTGGAGGATTATTATAGAGTTTGAATGTTTGAGGATGTTGTTGCTTGGTATTGGTCAGTTTGGGTCTTTCGGATGGAGTGCTTTAACGTGGGAAAGGTGGGTTTGGTCGGAGCAAATATACGACACGATGTACACGAGTTCTATTCAAATGAAATTGTGGGTCAAATGTTTTGAGGTTTCTTTTCTTTGTGGGTCAAATGTTTTGAGGTTTCTTTTGTGGATCAAGTGGTAGATGTAGATCAAGAATTAATCAAAGTATATTAGAACATTAATCATTAGTTTGTTCACACAAAATAAGATTTTATATTTGAGGTATTCGGTTTGGGTTTTTTTGGAGCCATGCCATAAGAAATTAATCAATTGTAATATATGTAGGCTGAGTGTGAATGGTCTGTCTTTGACTTGTCCAGAATGGTATGATACTACTTTAACACTGATTGAAAAATAAATAATTTTTTTGTTGGTACACGTACATCAAATGAAAACGATAGTACTATGTACAAATTGTGGCAAAGATTATAGCAAATTAAAGTTTACGAAAATCATGAAAAATTAGTGAGTGTATTTTAAGGGCCAGTTTGACAAAAAAAAGAGCGTTTGGTAACCATTTTTTTTTCAATTTTAAAAACCAGTTTTTAAACTGAAGAGTAAAAAAAAAACTCCAGAAACTGGTTTTCTTTTTTCACTTTTTTTTTCTTAGACCACCACCCTCCCACCGCCGGCAGCCACCTCCGGCCGTCGGCGACCACTGCCGGAGACTACTGGCAGCCACCTCCGGCCGTCGGAGACTGCCGGCAGCCACCGCCGGCCACCACCGTCGACCACCGCTACGCCCCGCCACCGCCACCGCAAACCAAAAAAAAAAAACTCAAAAAAAAGGGGTTATCAAACACCCACTTATTTTTATAAAAAAATTTTTTAACTGCTCTTTAAAAACTGAAAACCAAAAAAAAAATTTGTCAAACGAACCCTAAGTTGTGTGTATTTGTTGTACACGAGTTTATTTTATCTACATGAATAGAAAAAATAAGTGAAAAAATATACTTCAAATTGAACTAGTTCATTCAATATTTAGAGCAATATTGGATTGCAAGAACAAGGCATTCGGTAGATATTTTAATTTCATCATCATTTCTTAAAAGAGTTAGAGACCGAACTAATTTCATCGCTTCACTTGAGTCTCATAAGCATAGTTAAAGGATCACCATTTGTGGCATCTCGCCTTTACATACATATACGTGACGACATTCATTTCATGGCCAACCTCTAAATGAGCCCAACGAGAGACAGAGCGTTTCGATTTACGGTTTATCCATCGCCTTCTGAACTACCTGAATGAGTTTATATATACTACATGATTGCAATTGTATATGGGTCTATCGGTACGGAGATTCGAACTTTTAGAATTTATCTTTATTTGCCATAATAACTTCCACCATTCGTGATGACGTTGGTGTTGAACTCTTCTTTTTCTTTGCGTATGCTCAGCCCCCTACGCCTACCAAAAAGGTATTGGGCCTAAACTTACTTTGATGGCCCATTAGCCAGCTTTGTGAATGTTCAGCCACCCAGGCGGGCCGGCCTGCCAAAAATGTATTGGGCCTAATACCAAAGTTAGTAGTCCAGGCCCAATCATAGAACTGTAGTAAGGACTAAGGAAGGATGGAGAAGCGCTTCCATCACTTTGAAACTGAGATGTAATGTCTTTTGTCAAAACAGTATACAGTTTCAGAAACAGGGAGTACAACTATCCCAAAGCAAATATTTGTTTCGCAAAAGGCAAAGTTACTACTTGACAGTAATGCGAGTAATTTTTTCTAATAAAACATAAGATAGTGTTGGAAGGGTAGAGATATCATTTTCTCTAATTATGCGTACAAGGTTAATGAATAGAGTTACTCGACAGCTCAGAATTTAAAAAAGAAAAAGAAAAAAAGAAACTTGATATTGTGTGCAAATAGCTACTCCTTCGGTATAATCTTTTCTCATTTAACTTTTATAAATTTCTAAAATAAAATATGTAAATGTTGATTGGGCATAAGTAGTGACATTCTATATCAGATTCGTTATATAGTTCAACGCCAGGACTCAAAGGGCCAAGGGTGATGTTTAACATGTTGGTACGCATTCGTTTTCAGACCTGCATATACCCGTGAGGGGTTGACGGGAACCGAAGGGTTAGTGGTGTTTTATATTACCCCTCAACATAACACTATCATGTGTGTGAGGGATTACCTAGGGTTACCTAACCTATCACCTCCTCGTCAATCGTCTTTGTTTGAGACATGTGAGGAGCTATGTTATCCTCTCCCTAAGCCAAGGACCGACGAGCAAATATAATTCCTATAAGCACCATTAGCTAGTGAGATTCTTGAACAGCGGAATCGAAGATTAGACTCGCGTAGTTAGATCCCCCACAGGGCCTTCATTTGTCATTGATGATGATGGGTGGCAATTGAAATAGCAACGAAATCGTGGAGTTCATGTACGCAATTCTCTTTCGGTACGTGAAGTACTTGTTCACTTACTCCGGTTCAATCTCGAATGCCTTCGTTATCAAGAATCAGTCTCAAACAGATCGGGTACTAGCAGAAATCGATGTATGTGTTAGCATTTTTGTTTTGTGTTTTCATTTTCATAATTTTCACATTCAGTTAGAAAATACACTCCTTTACTTTGATCATTTTTATCAAAAAAATTAGCTACTTTTTTTGACATCGTGTTAAGTTTGGGTAGAAAAAACTGAAAACGCCAATTTTTTTATCACTATTTAAATAATTTTGCGCAAAAGGAAAATAGAAAAATGATAAAAGTACACAAAAAATAATATTTTTTTTTTTATCATCACTGCAAAAAACAACAATAAAAATGATAAAAGTACATACTTATATATATATTCATTCTAAGGCTGCTACTTCCAACTTACTAGACTGGCATTCTCACTCGAATCCATGGCAATCTTGGATCCTGCCACCCAGATGCTTCAATGGTTGATGGGATACAGTTGATCAGAAAAATGGGCTTCATCAATCTTTGATTTAACAACCATAACAGGGATTAGATCTTCACCCACCTAACTCTGGTAGCTGAAACCGTTAAGCTGATGGGAGTTCCTCAACATATTATTATGTGTACGATATTCAATTTGCATGATGCATGATTTACTAGTTTATTTATTTTGCCTACCAACTCTATTACAAGAATTACCTTTTCAATTTTCCTTTTTGGAGACTTCCAAGTTGGCCTACGTGTGGAAGATTAAGGAAGAAAGTTTCCAACATGTATAGCTCCCAAGGTTGGCCGGAAACCACAAAGTCGAAGGTGATGAATTGCCTGATTAGGCTATATGTTGACTACGTCGTCTTTAATGGTGGGGGGTTGGGTGGGAGTAGATAATGCAAATTCCAAGTAGATTTTTGAAGGGTTCCACTGGTGTGCATCCGGTAGGAATATGAACTTTACATTTGCCGATTATAAGTTGGACTTTTTGACCATTCAGTCTTGGATACTTAGCGCAGATCCTCGTATACGGTGAATGACCCAATTTTAATTAAAATCAAAATCTTTAGAATAACCAATGCAATTTGACAGATTGGTGCAATTTAACAATTGCCGGTCTTTCTGCAACAATCTGACTAAAAGCATTCAATAAGAACGGTCTTCCACAAGTCCACGGCATGAGACTGACCGGCGAATGGTGTCTCGGGCTTCCAAATTAGTAAAACAATTCACGCCTCAAAAACTTGAGTAAATATTCCAGCGCTCAAGTCATCGCGCGACAATGCAGACATGAAGTCTCGTCTTTTGAACCTCTCAACTAAAGATTATTTGCATGCGTCTTGCTGCGATTGCGATTTTTGCCAACATTCTTGTCTCAATCTATGGCTTACTCCTCTTTAGTTGATTGTCCAAATAGATTCTCCTCTTCACCATCTAAGCATGTACGACAAACTTAGGTCATATAGTAATCACTCTTTTGTTTTGGCAAGGAAATCTTAATTATTCAATGTGACTCCACATATTGGTTCTTCTATCTTAGCATATGCTTTCCATGATTGCCATCCTTTGGGAATCATAATGCAACCCCACTTTTGTACATTCCCCATAAATTGTTAGCCTACAGTAGGAAAAGTCGAATACGATACTACCATATATCACATATAAGTGTTCTGTGCCCAATACTAAATATATTATAAATGATACTCTACTCGCGTTAACTACGCCATCAACTTGTATCATATTTAGCAACATAAAATTGATGTTCTACCGATACAGTATTTCATGTACTAATATTGAAAACTTAAGAAAAACTAAGGGGCCGTTTGACATCATTTTTTTTTTGCTCTTTTTTTTTCCGTTTTAAAAACTGAAAAACATAGGAGTGTTTGGTAACATTTTTTTTTCAATTTAAAAAGTGGCTTTTTAAATTTGTAGAGTAAAAAAAAGAGGAAAACGCTCCTTTTGTTTTCATTTAATTTTTTTTTTGAGACCTCCACCACAACTCACCCACCGCCGCCCGGCAGCCACCACCGCTGGCCGGAGGCCACCTCTGGCCACCACCGCCGGCAGCCACCATCGCCCGACAGCCACCTTCGGCCGCTGGCAACCACCATCGCCGACAGTCACCTATGGCAGCCACCGTCACCCGACAGCCACCTCCGGTCACCACCGCCGGCAACCACCACCGACAGCCACCTCCGACCACCACCGTCGACAGCCACTGCCGGCGACAACCGTCGGCCGCTTGTCGGTGACCACCGCTGGCCACCACCATCGTTGACCACCGCTACGCCCCACCACCGCCACCGCAAATCACCACAAAAAAAAAGTCAAAATAAAAAGGGTTACCAAACACCAAAAAAGAAAAAAAAAGAAGGGTTATCAAACACCCACTTGTTTTTGTAAAAAAAATAAAATTAAACTTCTATTAAAAAACTGTTCTTTAAAAACTGAAAATAAAAAAAAAAAAATTTGTCAAACAGACCCTAAAAAGTGGACTTATATATTTTTCTCCTTTTTTGATACATGAAGAAATGACATTAATATAAAACTATCCATAATAGTTACGTATTCGACCATCCACCACTAGTCATGACTAACAAACAAACTTATACATATTTTCTTACGGCGCATTCAAATATATACATAGGTCCTTACAAAAAATAGATTAATAACCGAGCGACTAGTTTACGAAAAGTTTGCACCAGTTCAGTCTTGGCGTACTCACTTATCGTCATCTCCCATTCCTTTGATATTTTCTCATTATATTCGCATCAAAGGTAGTTGGAGATATGTTTGCCCCAAACTTAGCTCAAGAGATGGGGATGGACCCATGTGACCCCATATTTGAAATGTAATCTTATCATAACACATCATTGGCTTAGGAGGGGAACTGTACCTTTAACCTCGCGCATGGCAGCCTCCCCTTTTTTTATGAAATCATGTCTCCACATGTCGTGGTGCTTTCAACAATTCACACTTCCAAAGCCGCTGACCAAGCCGTTCTGTATTTTCAGCTCATTTGCTTGGTTAGAATGTATACCCAACCCTCCACCCCCAACACGCGCGTGCGCGCAGACACACACAATCTCAGATTATAGCGCGAGGAGTTAAGTGAGGCGGAAAGTGACTTTATTGAACGTTTAACAGTTCTAAATAGTAAGAAACGTTAATATCAGATTATCTAATATATTTTTAAATCTCGTGAGACGTGCACAACATATCACACAAGCAAGTTCTGGTTGTGGATGAGTGTCCTATTGTCTTCCTGTTTCCTTTCTTTTTTATGATAAAATTAGAAAAATACATGAATATTACTTTATGTGTGTGGGTTTTGATAAGTTGGGTAGGTTCTTGACTCGACGTAGTTTGAATCAATTTTGTTGTAAACGACAAAATATGATTTTTTTTAATTTAGATAACTGCATCAGCTAAAATTTTCCACTTTGATAAGTTGGCGTACTTACTTGGCATATGTTAACGAGGGGATCCCTATTTTTCACAATATATTATGCCGTTGCATATCTTCACTTGTCGCTAAAAAGGTTATGTATCCGTCACGCTTCGTTTAGCGACAAAATAAAAAAAGTGTGAAAACACACATTGGATGTAAAAATAAAACCGTCCCTATTAATAATGTATGTCATGCCCGACGCATCTTGTCCGTAGGCTACCATACAAGGGGTGCCCTTCCTAGAAAGCGAGCGCCAATGAATCCTTTAAACTAAACCATGTTCTTTACAGAAAGTTATGAATTTTCCGTTTAGAAATTTTTTTGGTGTAGATGAGAAAGTATTACCTAATCAAAATATCTCAAAAGGACGAACCATTTTCGTAACGATCGAAAAAATCGTTATACTTTAAGTAATAAACAAACGCTACGCTGCTGAACGAACCATAATCTGGGACTTTATTTTCGCACTCGCTAGAATTTGAATCATAGATCTTATGAATCATCAAAAACCTTGGGATGCTAAAACCTCATTGTTGCCCTTTTTGGCTTGATTTAGGCCCATGAGCATTGGCATGGAAGCAAGGCGCACTCCACGCCGTATGTCACCACTCTTAAGCCACATTCACAAACCACAAACCACAATTAATTAACTAATTAAGGGATTAAGAAGATTAACAAAGATCAGACCAGTCAAACCCCATTAAATTAAATAGAAAAAAAAGGACTTTCCTAAGTTCAGTTTTATCATTCAACCCACACGAGGCCTTTCCCTCTTTGCCCACTAAACTTTCCCTTTTTCTTTTGTTTCATAAGAAAAGATCGTAATTAATTAGCACTAATTAATCAAAATCCATTTGTGTTTAAGCAGTATTTTAATAATTCTGGCGTCCTTCTTCATTTCTGTTTGGGGGTTTTTTTTCATCCTTCATTCAACAACAAGAAGAAGCTTTCTTTTTCTTTGTTATGGCCGCCTGAACTCTATCTCTCTCTACGTGAAACCCCTCTTTTCCCTCTCTTCACACACACATGTCTATCATTTGATTTATGGGTGATTGAAAAGGTGAGTTTTTGTTCATACCCATGTGATTTTCATGTTCACGTCAAATTTTCTCGGGGCAGTTACTAATCTGGATATATTTTTTTTTATTTCTATGTTTATCTGGAGAACGGGATTCTGGGTTTTCTTCTAATCATATGAAAAGTTTCAGAACTTGGCATTTCTGTTTTCACCCATGTGCTGCATTAAAACTCGTGATTTATCTTGTGTTGCTGAGAGCTGTTGTTTTTATGCTTTAATCTGGTTCTTTATGTAGTCAGACTTCTGGATTCACACACTTGTAACCCATTTTTTCTTGAGATTAAGTGAAATCTAAGCCAGTGTAACTTGAAAAGACTATAACTTTGTTTGTAGGTCGAGCTTAGGATTGTTTTCGTTGGTCCTTAAATCTGTGTTCTGTTGTCACCTTCGGTTTTATTTGTTTTCGTTTAATTATACGTGATGTTAGCAGAAAAGGAATTGTAGTATTAGTTCGAAACTGCTAGTGTAAAGCTTTGGTTCAAGTGAAAGTCATGTAGTAATAGCACCATGTTATTGATCAAGAAAGAAAAGCAAAAAGGAAAATCCATGTCAAGAATTCCGTACGTTGAGTTAGTCTGTCGTGAGGAGGAGTGATGGAATAAAAAAGCCTGATGGTATTGATTAAAAAACATTTTTAGGTATGAACTTTTAGAAAGAGATTATTGTCGAAAGGATTACAAGTGTGTGAAACTTAACGATTATTCATTTCTTCTTATTCATTTTTTGAGGGGTGGGAAAAACACGACCCTGAGGTGTGAAACGTAACGAGTACGTAGCAATTGAAGGTAGAGCTTTGAAGCATTAGTGTTTAGGTGTTACCTTTTAAGCCAATTCTTCACGAACTCCACTTTCACACCCAAAATAAAAGGAAAATAAGAAGTCATGTTACCTCTCTAATTCCTTGTTCTTTTACTAAGATTGTATATGCCTTCCTTCAGCTTTTTCCATGTATTCATGACCGATCCTTTGTTTGAATATTTTAATTCTTTAGTGAAGGAGAAATTGTAATGATTTCTAGTTTGGATTAATGCTTATACTAGTCCTGAAATCGTGGCAGGGGAGGAAATTCGAAGTATGGAGAAAAATGAAGAGTCAGGTAGCCCTGGTTGGAGTGCTTCATTCTTTATGCAGACAACTGAAGACGTTGCAAGAGTCGTTGCTGCTGCTGCTGCAGCTGCTACCGCTGTTCGTTCACAACGACCATCCGTGGTATTCTCGTCGAAAGATGACAGCGGCAATCAACTTCAGAAGCTGCAGAAACAGGTTTCTAGAGTACTGAGAGGCTTATCACATCCTCCCGAAGCAAAAAGTGGAATTTACAACCCAGAAGTACTAACTAGCCAAAAGCGTCAGTGGGCCAACTTTCAGTTGCAGTCCCTGGTATCTTCTCCTCCCTCAAGTGGACCCCTTGGTGTTAGGTTGTTCATGTTTCCTGAGTATTCATAGATCTTGAGTTAGTTTTTTTTTTGGTCTGCCTATTGTAGAGATTTCGAGTTATCTTTTAGTTCTTAATTTATTAAGGGGATTGGGGATTTCTGTCTTCTGATTGTAGAAAGCGTATGTTTTCATGTTCTAATAAGAATTATGTTTTAATCTGCAGGATAACAGAATTTTGAAAGAACCATCAAGGCTTTTTGAGAGCATGGTAGTTGTTGGACTTCATCCCAGCTGTGATGTTCAGGCACTTGAGAAGCAGTACTTTGGGAGAAAGTCCGAAGGTTCAGGGAGATTTCGTAGTGCGCTTGGTGGTCAGCATCAATCACGTGTAGAGCCAAACCTTGAACCCCAGGTGTCGATTTGTGGATTTAAACTGTTTGGTTTATTTGGATCTAGAAGTCTCATAAAATTGAATTTGAAAAGTAATTGTCTGCTGTGCCTTCAGGTCTTGTTTGTTTACCCTCCAGAAAAACGACTGCCACTACAATATAAGGATCTTCTTTCATTCTGTTTTCCTGGAGGCGTGGAGGTAGGGTGTACATATGACGGGTCTTTCACTTCTTATTTTTCTACACTGAGGAGTGAATGCCGTGCACGTTTATACTTTTTTGTTTATTTTCGGACTAGTCCATGGCTGTTCACAATATGTAAAGTTGCAGGAATGAACTATGTCTAACATGTCTGGTACTTATCTTAATTTAATTTAATAACTGGATTTTGAATTGTTTGCAAAATATTAGTCCGACACAAAACCGGCCTTAATACTGCCGCTCGTTGTGTGCCCACATCAACTAAAAGCATGATTTTGGCCCTGATTTCACCCTATGTGATATTTTTTGCGTTATCCAAAAAAATTTCTAAATTTCTCTCCTGAGCTAAAAATTGTATAAGTATTTCCTATGCTGTAACCTGTAGGTGACTATCAAAAGAGGTATGTTGGTGTGTCTCAAGAATTGGCCAACTTGTTCTATGTTATATCTATCACTTTGTTTTTTTCAAGTTAAAATATGTATTTGGCATTAGTTAATCCCTCTCATGGGAATTCCCGTCTTTATCTTGTCTTTCTGCTTGTCTATTTAAAGGAGTCAAAGTTTAGCATGTATATGTTCTCTGTGCATGATCTCTAACTTTTGCTACCTATAATTACAGGTACATGCTGTCGAGAGAACTCCTTCGATGAGCGAGTTGAATGAAATACTTCTTGGGCAGGTATCCATGTTACTATTATCCACCTTCGCGTGGAAAAGAAATTATTTACTTGCAACAGATATAAATACTATTACTAACTAGGGTTTGGTGTTTCATCTCTACATTCTTGTCCCAACAAGTTTTTTCTAAAATAGAACTGAAGAAACTTATTGTCTATTGCTTTTGGGATACTACACTTACGACAATACATATGAAAATTGACTACCAAAATGATTTTCTTAATAATTTTGGCAGATACCGAAACCTGTGCAACTAAGTTATATTTTTGACTTTTGGTCAGACAATGATCTGAGTTGACATGTTGCTAGTTCTGCAGGAGCACCTTAAACAGAGTGACCTGTCATTTGTATTCCGGTTACAGGTAATCCATGCAGTGGCATGTATCTATTTAGGCTTTCTTTTGTATAATTGGTTATGTGCTGCTTTTGTGATAGTCTTTTATCTTCTTGTATAATGTGGTTCAGGGAGGGGCTTCTCTGATGTTATGATTTATTCATTCTCGGCAAAGATTACACGTAATGGCATTATGTTGCTTCTAAAACTTTTATGAACTAACATAGTCGTTTGGAGTTGATTTTTTTATATGAATTAGTATACAAGAGGGAAAGCTGCCCAAGAAAGACGAAAAAACCATGTAGACTCCTGTTCAGCCCCGAAGTAGAGTATATAGAACAAGAGACTTGGTCTTTTTCAACGGCAACTTCACTGTTAAACTATCTTTTGCTGTTCGATAGTAGTCCTATTGTCTTGCTAAACTTGCATTTAGGCATCCACATGCCTACCAGAAAATATATAGATAGCAAGGCAAATTGTCGAATTTAGAACTATACTAGATGAATGACAGGTCGACGTTTTGTCTGTAAAGTAAAAGGGATGTACTGTCACCATTTTAGGAAAGTGTTGGTGCGGGCTTTTATTATATCTTCTAGATAAGCCCTGCTCTCCACGTTGGACAGGGACAGTTTTTTTTATGTATTTCTACAGCTGTTTAACATTCCGTTGTATGGGGTTGACTTGTCAATTTTCCTGGTGTTCTGAATTGTACTTCACATTTACACTTTTCCTCGGTTAACTGGTACTTAAACTAAATCACAGACCATATGGCATATGGTCAATAAGTACCTTTGTTATTAACTTCACAGGATATCAATTGAAGGAATCTGTAGGCATCCCCAGTCTCTCTTTTAGTGTCCAATCCACTGCCTATCTTTTCTTGTAACAAAGGATTTGAGTCTGTGTCAAATAAGTAGGTATTGTAAGGGGCAAAAGAGAAAAGAAAACAAGGTATTGGCTATTAAAATATAATGTACCAGAAAATTTTGCTGATATGGTACTTTTACTCGTGCCATGTGAATGATATCATTCCTGCTTCAGTTCACATATTTAATTCTGATGTCTTCTTTAACACATAACTTGACACTCGTTACATTATCTAGGTTGCCGATGATTCTACTCTATATGGTTGCTGTGTTTTAGTCGACGAAATAGTACAAAAACCCTCTGGATTGATTACCATGATTTCAGATGGACAGCCTCCCCGTTTGGGTATGAGCCGCCATATTCTAACCACACGCCGGTGTTATTGCATTCTTTCGAGGCTTCCGTATTTTGAACTGCATTTTGGTGTGCTAAATAGGTTCGTCAGTTACTTGTTACGGGTTTGCCATTGGCCCCTTTGGTTTTGCTTTTCTGTAGCTGGCTAGTCCATGAAGTGCTCGTAATGTTTTATTTTTTATTACTTTCCTGTAGCATCTTCACTGAAGAAAGACTGGAACGCTTAACAAAGAATATTGGTGATCTAGACTTGGGATTAACTGTGGAGTATGGCAATGAAGAAATCCTAGGAGAAAACTTCAGTAGGAGTTCAGTGGAAGATAGAGCACACGGTATGCTGAATGGAACGGTTGAAACTTCAGAATCAAGCAGGAGTGAGTCTATCAGTGGCAGAGTGACTGATGAGGGGTGTCAAAATCTTGAGGGGGACTTCTTGTCAAAGCAAGGGGCCACCGATAATACCGTTGTTCAAATCAATCCTGAACCAGAGAAGCTCCTTACCAGCAGAGAATGTGCAGTTGAGTGGCAGATCTCTGAAGCTAGTGATATTTGTGTTGAGAAGCCAGCACAAAAGCGTCTACCGAATGCTGTTCTGCCTCTTCTCCGACATCAACAGTGTGAAAGCTCTGAATCTTCCTCTAGGTATGGTAGCATTCTTGATTGGCTCTCAAGTCTGAGTCACCATTTTCATGACAACCATGATTCTGTCTGTAATGTTATTGCCTGATCATCTTTTTTTCCGACTATAATTGTCTAGTTTCTTGCTAAGCAGGGAGTTCCTACCATCATTCCTGCACAATGTGCTTTCACCTTAATGTAGCAATTATATGCATAATTCTGGTCCTTCCTTAATTATTATGGATTGGAATCTTAGAGCATGGCTTACTGAGAGATGTAAATCTGCGTAATATTAAACTAAGCTTTTGTTGCCTCTACCTTCGGCAACTTTTTATGTTGGGAGCCTTAACCTATAAGCATCAATTATTCTTTGTCTACATTCATTATTCACAAAGATATCATCGTGATCCCAGGAAAATGTTCAAATGTAAATGCTTTTTTGTTGCAGTTTCCAGGGCTCTCCCAGTGAAGATAGAAATTTTAGGAGTGATGTGGAGGAAGCAGATGTGGAAGAAGCTTCCTCCTCGGGCCAAGAAGATTCCAGTGAACACGGTGATATACTTGAATGGGCAAAGGTTGGAACTTCGATTCAAACTTTTTCATATAAGTTGTTAGCTCTTTATGCCCAGAACATTCTTACTTGAAGTATTCTCTTGTCAGCTTCACACCCTCTTTTTTCTCCTCCCAATTCCCTTATTCACTTTCCAAACATTTGCAGGCGAACAATCACGGGTCCTTGCAAATAATATGCGAGTATTATCAGTCACGTTGTCCTGCAAGGGGTTCAACGATTAGGTTCCACCCTCTGGAGCACCTGCATCCTTTGGAATTTTGTAGACCTGATGAAACAGTTCTACATATTGCTGGCTCAACAATTGATTTGAAATCTTGCAGTACAAGTTTGGAATTTGCAGAAGTACGTTATCTGGTTCTTTTGCTTAACTAAATGAATTACTTGACAAACTTAAGACATAGCTAAGACATCTGTGTAATGTTTATGTTTGGTTTTTAATAGGCACACAGTGCACTCATGGTGGAGGAGGAGGCAACTGCTTTATCAGTGTGGGCTGTTGCATGCATATGTGGCTCCTTGCGACTTGAGCATGTATGTTTTTGCTTATGTTTGAATCTATACGTACTCAATGCTTTTGCTAAGGAACTATTGTTGTATACGGCGTTTCCGTTACCTTGATTGTTGTTCTCTATGGGAGATTGAATTTATGATCTATTAGGCATGATACCTTTTTTTCAAATTGTTTGGCCATTTCAACAATTGTTAGATTGTCACTGAAAGCAAATCTGCATGGAGTGATGCTAGAAATTTGAAAGCTCACCCAGTAGCCAAAACTTCAGTTACGCTTGATAGAGACACATGACATCATTAGCAATTACTACGAGCCTACACCATCTATTGTTGTAATAGGTGCAATGTTGAGACTGTCGTCCGATTCTGAAATCTCCATTGTATGTTCACGTTGCATCGCTTGGTTCCCTCCTGCAGTTGCAGACATTTTTGGAAACCTATACAGAATCTTTGTCCAGAACTTTGGAGGAAAGGTTTTCAAGTTAGGGGATTCTTTTTAACCATCAGGAGGGAAGGCAAGACCTTTCTTTGAGTCAGGAGGGAGACAAGAGGTCTTAAAATTTTGTTAAGAATAGATGTTGCAGAGATTCGTGCATCCTTTATCATGTGGTTGGACTATTTTTTTTTTTTTTCCTTTTCCATATTGAGTTCCTTTTGTTATTAATCTCAATTGAGGTTTTGAAATTGCAACAAGAATGGCAGGAGTTTTTTGCTGAAATACGAACCGTGTCTGTAGCTCTAGAAAGAGGATCATCCATTACTCATACAAGCTGGGGATGGCTGTTATGAGAACAGAAGGGAACAAAGGTAGTATAAGGCGTAGTTGATTATGACATTCACATTCCCTGGGTCGCTCGGTATGTTAAGCGGCTTAAAATGTCTTATTGTCCTGCTTACTGGTATGCATGGACAATTGAATATGAATGTCAAGTGCAACATTACTGGTCTATGAGAGAGTGCATATAAGATGGAAATAGAATTTGTTCGTTGAAGATCTACTTAATGGAACTCTAAGAACATATGTCGTAATATCCAGCAGGGGCTAGAAGCAACATTTTTTGCAGGTTTTTAGTACCCCGTTTTTTCATAAGCAAAAGTCTTTTAATTTGCCTGTCTTCGGCATTAATTCATCCAGGCCTCTCGATCTCAAGGATTGAATTGCCATAATGATATATACTGGTGTTTGTAGGTGTCTTCTGTTACTCTTACCCAGTGACTGTTACTTAAGCCACACTAATCTGCCCTTGGGGCTGAACATGATTTTAGTTCATTATGATGGTCTAGAGATCAAAGATTTAGTGGGCAATGAACCTGGAGACTTGGGGCTTCGATTTTATGCTTTCATCCTTTTCTCTGTTGGAAAAAGGGACCTGAGGGTTGATAGTAAATGCACTTTAAAGTTTGTTTATGAGTTTGAGATAACTGGATAGGACCAAACTCCTGCGCATTAAAAGATTCAGTATAACTTCTCATAGCTCCGTGGGCAATAGCAACGGTGTCCTGGTTCACTCTCTCAAACAAAAAAGCACACCGACTTTTCCAGATAAACCAACCGTGGAACCCAATAAGCATCTGAAAATCAAATTTGCCAAAAGCAGGAAAATCACTTCAAATTTTCAATCGAAACCGGAGAGATGGAAAAATTGTTCGGGATTTTCAGATAAGGTTTATGTGGACCTGGTTGGTCGGTCAAGTGGTTTGGCTCTGTGGACGGACAGTAATACATATGCTTCGTCTACGTTGTTTAATTTAGTTTTTGGTATACTTACTTTGTATGGGGTTTCGAGTTTCGACAAAATCTAAGTGAAGTTTTGAGGTACTTGTTATTCTTCATCTTGCAGGTGTTGACTATGCTTGCAGGAGCTCTGCTGGAGAAGCAAATTGCAGTTGTTTGTTCTAACTTGGTATGTAATCTGTTGACATGAAATCGTAACACGAGATTGTATTTCCTTGTTTCTGGTCCATGTGCGTTATGAACTAGCCCGTTTGTTGCACATTTCGTGTTCCAAAAAAATTTCGAATGTAGTGTCGGTCCGAAATACACCTAGGAGGAGGGATTGGGGATGGATATTATTGCAACTTACACATAATTGTGGATTGTCTTGTTCCGACAAATTATGGAAGCTCTGTTTTCTATCCCTTGGATACACTCTGGACCCAATTTTCAACTAAATATGTTAAACACATCTTTATCATAAGACATCTTGATTATTAGACTGTTCAACACGCTTTTTTTCCCTGTAGTTTTGTTTTTTGGGTTAGTACTTGCGTTCACCTTGACACAGAAAATACGAAAACCTCAACGTTTATCATTTTCTGGCTTCTTTGACATACAGGGAATATTGTCTGCTTTAGTTTTGTCCATTATCCCCCTGATTCGTCCCTTTCAGTGGCAGAGCCTGTTAATGCCGGTATTGTTCTCTCTCTCTCTAGATTTCAAATTCAGCTTGTAACCAATGATTAATTTTTGATCGGATATGTTCTATTACTATTACTTTTCTTATTCTGTCATCAGGTCTAACTTCATACGTGAACTTCCAGGTTTTGCCGAACGACATGCTGGACTTTTTGGATGCACCGGTTCCATACATTGTGAGTTTTCCAACATTTTGGGCTTTCATTCTTCTCATGCTCTAGTAGGATTTAGCAAATCATAGTTACTGTGAGGGCATTATGGTGGAATATGTAGGCAACATTTGCTCTTCATGGATTGTGTTTTAAAACACCTCTGGATGTTTGCTGAATTTAAAGTTAGTATGTTTGCATCATTATGTAACATGTGAATCTTGCATGCTGTCCCCTTGAAATGATGCCCTGTGCTTCCACATATTCTGATACTAGCTACTCCGTTGGTGGCGTATTCCTAATAGGTTGGTGTGAAGAACAAAACCACTGAAGTGCAGGCAAAGCTAACAAATGTCGTTCTTGTTGATGCAAACAAGAATCAGGTTCGTGTCCTACGACTTGATTTGTTTTTCCCTGAGCTGAATGACAATAAGGGTTATTTGTCTTGGTCATCTTATTTTATATGTTACCTTTTAATAAATAGATGTTTTTATGAGTAAATGATTAGTTTGAAATGCCAAAGAACTTGGGTTGAACCCATGATTTATAGAAAAGACTGTTGGAAAGGCACACAAGATTATAACTATGCTCTCCTTAATTTTTACTGAGGAAGCAACTGGCTTTAAAAGCAGTCTTGATGAAGTCGGGGCTTTGTGCATGCAGATCTCTCCTTCTGGGATGACTTCCTGTTTTGGTTACATCATGTATCTATATTAGAAATATGGGGCTGTATCCAAAACTTGAACTGCCTTTTCATACGCGACCTTCTTTACCAAATCTTAAGATGCCTCAAATTGACATATGGCTTCTCTCCAGAAGTACCACAAGTGAGAACAATGTACACAACGCCATCGAAACCTCTTGACACAACAATAAATGAATGACATGCCACAGCAAGTACAAGTACCTCTCCATATTTCTTCTTAACCGGAGAGAACCTTTTTCACCCTACATGATACCAAATTTTCTAGGTTTCCCAAACCGGTAAAGCGAATAATGCATTTAATAGGTCAAGCAGCATCTTCCCCCCACACCCTCACATTTCCTGGGAACAATAAGGCCAAAGTTTTTTTACATGATTTGGTGTTTATTGTCACTAGAGGACCAAATGTGTATTTCCTCAGAATATGCTTTTGACAGCATTTTGGTAGTTAATGCAGGAGGCCAGTTGTCAAAAAGGGTGGCAGGCACTTTATGCAAGTGCTGAAATTGTTGTTGGCCTAGATTTTCTTTCTTTTCTGTTGTTTCACTTCATTCTTTTCCTTGCATAGGTTGTTTTACTGCTCCCAGTAAGACTATCTAAAGTATGTCTGGTTGCATTGACGGACAGGTGAGGTCATCAGCAATACCACAACTACCCCAGCACAAAGAGTTATATTCATGCTTAAGTCCTTATCACGCAAAGCTTGTGGGAGAAAGTTTCTTGGGGAAAAGGCGGCCAGTTTACGAGTGCACTGATGTGCAGGTCTGTTCATGTACTTGTTTCTTTTTAACTAACAAGTGTATTCTGCTAATTACCTTATATATTTTTAGTTTTCTTTTTATGCTTAAGTTATGTTTGGGAGCTGACGTATTGTTATTAGCTCGCCAGTCTACTAGTTATACCAAGCATGCATATGCTTACTTTGCTCTGATACTTGTCCCTTCACTAAACGCATGGGTTTATTTTCTTAAAATACAGATTTGTACCCTGAAGTTGCTTGAAAATCTCACTTCAGGACCAATGTTTTCAATTTTTACTAGGGTTTGGAGTTTTAGTAATGCAATTAGTAAGTACCTTGACCCCTTCTTCCATCCAAATCCTAAATGTGCTCCTATACCGTCTGGGTCAAAAGCGTCAATTTACCTCTAATCATGGCAAAAAAAAAAAAATTTTGCCCCCCCCTCTACTACCAACCACTGCCCCCTTTCCTGGCCATCACCCACCTTCCCGGCCACCAACCCAACACTACCACCTGACCCGTCAAACCCAACCCAGCACCGCCACACACCTCAGCCCACGAAACCCAAAATGCCACATGCACCGTCCCTTCCCTGGCCACTGTGGCATACACACACATGAGACACAAATATACTCACACACGACACACATAGACTCGCACACAAACTCTCACTCACACACACACACACACGTACCCATAAACGACCACACAGAGAACACACCCAATCACCCACCACCATACACCCACCCCCCCCCCAAAACACCCTGCACACACACCTACCCGTTCGCTCTATCCCACATTACCGATCACCACACAGTCACACACACACACGTTCGGCCTCCCCCTCCCCACACTCATGCACAAACACAATGGACCAGATCTACCCACCTATGCAATGAATTTAAGGTGAGAAAGCCACGTCAGAGTGGTGATGTTAGCAACGGAGAGAATACGGCGGAGGGTGGGCAAATGCTGGAGATGTGGGGTATTTGTCTTGGTGGTGGCGTCTTGTTGGATTGGTGGGTTATATGGGGCTTGGGGTGTGGTGGCGGTGGGGGTTAGGGTGGGCTGCTGAAGAAAAGAATGGAAAAATAGAAGAAGGGAGCGGAAATTGAAAAAAGAGAGGAGAGAAAAAGCAAACATGTGTTGACGCTTTTGTCCCTGACAGTTTAGGAGCAAAGTTAGGGATTTGACCTGAAGTACTTACTAGTTTCATAATCAAAACTCCAGATCCTGACATGTAAATTTTTAAAAAATGGTCCTGAAGTAGATTTTCGTGTAGTTTCAGGGTACTAATCCTTATTTAACCCAATTTTATTTATTTACTTGTTACAACACTACTGAAAGAGAGATAGTTCACTTGTAACTGATTGTGTTATGATCCAGACAAAAGTTGCTTAAATTCATTCCTGGTGATGAGACTCTGTAAATTGAAGCTACATTAAGTAACCAGAATATAATTTCTCTGTGAAGCAATGTTTGACATCTCATCATCTCGAGTCATTGGCAATTTGGCATTATAGGAATGAATTGTTTAGGTTGTCTTATTGCAGAAGATTTGCGTATTTTGTTGGTTTGTGGGTTGTTTAAATTACTCAGTATTATGGTACCAAAGGAGAAAAAGCTCATTTGCCAAGAAATAGCCTTACAAAATGAAGGCCTTGTACTGCACAAGTCTCACATATTTAAGCTGGTGGCATAATATGTGGCACTGATCAGCCTGCCTATGTCTTCTTAGTGACTAAACTTGGGCTGCCTTGTTTTGGATGAATATCTTGTATGCTATGCTCAGTTCTTCTTTTTCTTTCACTACTACACTTTTATGCTTTCTGGAAGAATTTTTGCTGCCTTGTTTTCTGCCCTTAGCTTATTGTTTTCAGAATGTTTATCACAGTTAAATAATCAACTTACTAGATACTCAGTGTTGCCTGCTGTTGATTTACACTCTTACATCCATATTTTATCGATGGGCATGGCAGACTGTTTTTTTCCATTTTAAAGTTCGCTATTTCTCATTATTTTTGTTAATTGTAGGTTGAAGCTGCAAAGGGATTCCTTGCAGTTTTACGATCTTACTTGGATTCACTTTGCTCTAACCTACGTTCTCACTCAATCACAAATGTCCAATCAAATGATGATAAGGTTTGTGTTCTGTCCCAATTTTGAGTACAATCAGTATTCATTGTTTTAGACTAATAACTCAGTTTTGCCCTGTACTTATTCGAACAATACACTTAAAAGGGAAAATGAGGATAAGCCTTAGAGCAACAATAAAGGTTGCTCCACTGTGACCTGGAACTCACGGGTCCAAAGCAGAAACAGCCTCTCCACAAGGCGGGGTAAGGCTGGGTACATCTACCACTCCACAGACCTTGCAGTCTCGTGTGTGGGCCTCCCTTCTGAGAAGTTCAAGGAAAAATCATTTGTGGTTTTTTTCGTCTTACTTAACAACAATAGAGGTTTTTATGTGAAATGTAACATTACCCACTCAGAAGTACAAGCTCACAATGTATATATATTTTTTGGTTTAAATAGTAGACTCGCATTAATAAGAAAGGTAAATATCTAGTCCTGTCTTAAAATTCAGAGAAAATAAAACGAAGACAAATTGGCTGCAAAAGCAAACCAAACAAAATTTTTATTTTTTTCCGTCTTTCTAACAGCCTTATGAAAGATATTATCAACCAAAGAGGAAAGAGCCATCTGTAGCATTCCCTTAAAGTAGTCATTCCTGAAGTGACGAAGATCTGGCTTGACATGCTAACGAGGCAATGTTTTTGGCTTCCTTAAGGAATTCCTCTGCCCTTGAATTCAAATAGAAACTACTAAAATCTGTACGGACAAAACGCATGTCGGAGAACAATTGGAGTTGCAACGGCCGATACATTATCGCACCCGTCATTTGGGATATAATAAAACGGAGAATAATGTGTTTAATGTGTCTATTTTGAGCCCAGCAACACTTTAAAATGATAGCCACAGCTTGATTAGTATGATTGGTCAAAGACTTGGAAGATTTGGCCATGCTTTGAATCCCAAAAGGAAGAGTGATCACCAACAACATGCCAGCTTTAACTGATACATGATCAAAGGAATACCCACGTGCTAATGGGAGCACATAATCGGGGGGAAATGCACAGCTCTCCCGACTTGGTGGAAAAAAGGGTGATGTGTGAAAGAGGGATGAGCGAGTGATTTTCAAGTATTACGATTAGGTGAAATTGCTTACTTTTCGGGTTGGTTGACCAGAAGGGTGGCTGACTGAATAATATGACGAGTGTTAAAGGATGCATCACGGAGTATGATTTCATTTTGGTGCTATAGTCCAGAATTTAAATATTTGAAACAGTTCAGAAGTAGGATGATAGACTATATGGGTCCCGACTCCCGAAAGTTCTTGATTATGTAATAAATGAAATATGAGAATAACATACAAAATTCAGCTTAATATTGTTGTGGACCATAGTGTTGCATGGATTAAAGTAGCGCAATTGGTTATTGTAAAATATATGAATTTAGGCCAATGTTTGATTTATGCAGATATTACTGCCTTCAAGTAATATTTTTTCTGCCATTGTCATAAAATTCGAGGCGCTTTACCATTGCCTTTACTAAAGCCAGTCATACCAAACATATCAGACTCTCGTTAATTCCATCGACATTAGATTATCACTATTGTCTTACTGAATTTCTGTCCACGTACCAAAGTTACATCAAGGTAATTTTCTTTGATTGTTTCTGCTAAACCAACAATTTCCCTGGATGTTTAGGTATCTTTACTATTGAAGGAGAGTTTCATCGAGTCCTTCCCTAGTCGTGATCGACCTTTTATGAAGGTATGTTTTATGAGCTTTCTACATGATTTATGCTCCAATTTGCTTTCATTCCAGCCAAACTGTAAACTGGTTACTCCTTGTAGTTTGGCACATTCAAATACTTATATCAATTTTGAACAAATTGTGGAATATTACTATTGCTGAATTCAGAATCACGTGCTGTCCAATTTCATTTATAGTCCAACTTTGACATCATCCCTGGCTGTCTTATTGACTTGTATGGTGGTATTGGATCATATTATCGTTGAGTACAATATGCCCGTCATTGTTGGTATGAGATAAATTGTTTTCATTCTTAGTCTTAATGGAGTGTACATTGAATATTTATAAGCATCTTGATACATAATACTTTTCCTCGTTTCCTGTCAAACAGCTTTTTGTGGACACGCAGCTCTTCTCTGTACATACAGATCTTGTACTCTCTTTTTTCCAGAAGGAATAGCGTCCCAATATGCCGAGCCAGATTGTACTGGCAATGTACAATGTTATAGTTATTTTGAGCTCTGTAACATTTCCATTGCAATTATATATAAGCTTTGTTCTCTTCCCTTCATAAACGTTGCTCTTTAATTTTGTTTATCGTTATTCATTTCACCAAGTCAGGCAGACCTGGTTTACAATGTAAGTTAGTATCTTTATTTAGATTTCTAGGTTCTGCTGAAACAGGAGATCGAAAGAGAGCAATTTTGGTACGAGATATGAGAATGGACTTGCAATTTTCTTTAAAGAGTATATATTACTGATCTTGCTCGTCTGTGTGTACGTGTGTTGTTCCGGTTATTATATTTGTTCTTTTCTGCTTGGGAATGGGGAGAGGAAGTAAGCCAGATGGTATGATGACATAAAGAGCCTATATTCAAGCTATCCTCACAGCAGATATTGCAATCCGAAACAGTGGTAAGACCAAATTGCAGTTGATGCTCTGATATGCTAACCAACTTGTGCAGTTATTCCCTTGAATTATAACTAGCATCTCTCTGCAGGCCCGAACCAGTTTACCACAGTAAATTTAACAAGCTGGCGCATGGTGTTTAATGAAATAACAGGTGACATCTATTCATAGGTTTCTTTCTGGCACACCCACTAGTTATCAGAACGTGCCCCCTCCCCACCCCAAACTGAAAGGGAATTTTACCCCAAAAACTGTTTAGATCTTTCGTGTTGACTGTATCCCTGGTAAGGTTTACCTTTCGTAACGTTTACATTTAAAATTGCAGGCCCGCATAGTAAAGACCAATAAAGAGTTTGATGCTTTAAATGATTGGATTAAGTTCCTTAAGACTTTTGGGATTTCTGGAATAGAAAATCTTAAGTGATGGTATGAACTGTTCTTTTACAAAGGTCTAGAAAAAGCCTTCTGCAGTGGTCATATGGCTCTCCACTGTCATCTTTCAGAAATTGGATCATCTTACCATATGGGCAACATTTGACTACTTTTTCTTGACTTACATTTTG
Organism: Escallonia rubra; assembly: GCA_033065855.1. Classification (NCBI taxonomy): domain Eukaryota; kingdom Viridiplantae; phylum Streptophyta; class Magnoliopsida; order Escalloniales; family Escalloniaceae; genus Escallonia; species Escallonia rubra. The sequence goes on along the minus strand of JAVXUO010002261.1, from coordinate 106,906 downwards.
GTGTATTTTCCATTTTCCGGTAGAGGTCATTGTGGTTGCTGAATGTCCAGGTTGTGATTTTTCTTGGGACCACGGAGTCTTGTGTCCCGGGTGCTTGGAAACACTGTGTGGTATTGAATTAACCGTGCTGAAAATGTCACAAGATACGGCCATTGGTGACTATGTTCCTAATGGTTGTTTAGAGCTCTTCTTCGGTCTAAAATCCCACGAAAATGCCAGAAATGCACACCCCTCTTACTTATCTCGATAACACCATTGTGTTGAGGGATAATGGACAGTCAAACAAGGGCTGTAGAGGTAAAATGAAGATGAGTGCCGCTGGGTTTTGAAGTCTAGCATTGAATATCTTTAATACCCGAGTGTTTTTTTTTCTTTTTTTGGGGGTAAAATTAATACCCAAGTCCTGAGGTTGTGAATCATGTTGGGGGAGAAGGGACATTGAATACTTGCTGCATGTTGAGATATAATGAATTGATTGATGGTTGTGTGCAAGAATATAGGTGAACTTTAATGGCTCACTGAGTCAAGTGGTCCTTGTCAGGCTCTCTGAACAGGAATTACTTTTGGAGTGAGCTGAAATAATGAGTTTCTGTTCTCTGCCAACTAATGCTTTGGACTATTTACTATGGAAATGCACCTGAGGAAGTTCTGGGTTAAGTTGGGTTTGGTACAGCAAAGTTGCTTTGCTTGTGTTTGGGACAGCCAGGTGACAGGAACAGGCCCTGGAAGGGCATTATCGGTGCCTGCAAGGATGGTGCAAATGTGCAGTGGTTTGATTGTAGCTAACAACTGGCCATTGTTTGAAAAGAAAAAGATAGCCTTTTAGAATTGGTAGTCCTAATCCCAAAGGATGTGTGAAATGGCAAAGTCTCGAGGAATAACTTCAAGATCCGGTTCGAATATCCATACCGACGGGTCATGTAATTTGCAATTATGATTTTTCTAAAAAAAATTGAAAAAGAACAGATAGCCCTAATACCAAATCATTTTTGGCTTTTGCCAAAGGCGAAGTCTGCTTTTGGTTATCATGTCACCAGCTTCATCGTGTTATCGTGTCTTACTATGTTTTGGCAATAGGCCTTGCGTTTCCAAATAAAAAGTGAACTTGTTATCGGTAAGACCTTATATTGTTTTAATCTTATTTTCTTTATATATCTACCCTTCATCGTTTCTTTCTTCTTATTCTACGACACGCTCCTATTGGAAAGAAAGCCAATAGGGTATAAGATTTCGGTTGCTGAAGTGCAGTTATTATCTGAGCAGTGAAGTTAGCTCCACTCATTGGAAAAGCGCCTTCCAAACTCGGTAATGCAGGGTTTGAGTCTCACCAAAATCGCTAAAAGCTGCCCTTTTCCTGTCCCCCTCCTATCAATTATCCACACACAAAAAAAAATTGCAGTTATTGTTTTTCTTCTCAGAGCACTCCCACAAACACAAGAGGGGAGAATTTTGAAAACCAAGTGGTGAATGGAATGTTTCTAGCATGGCATGGCATGACACTAAATAACTTATTAATTTTCATGTTAGCTCAATGTCTGTTTCCCCAGCAAATTAGATCTCAAATGAGTTGACTTCTTGTTGGACCAAGCATCTTAGATTAACCTACTTGTTAACCGCGGCAGTAAAATACATTTAACAACAATTTTCTAATATGACATAAATGCTGCACAACAAAGAACCCTAAGCCTTTGCCATGGTATAAGGAGTTGGATTTTGGAAAAGTTTTGGCGGTCACCTGGGTTGTTGAAAGATAGCTACAAACTCTCACATTGAGACATTTATTCGTCGTCAAATGTCTCTGGTGACTTTCGCTTAGTGATGCTAAAAAAAGTTTTTAAATGTTAGCAGAATTATCACAAACTATATTTAACGACTATTAATAATCTTTAAATAGGATGTTGTACGTATCTTCTTATCACTTGAATAGCAGTAAAAAATGTTCCGAAATTTTAACCTCAGAGATGCAAGGATTGAACCTTGAAAGGCCAAGTATGAAGCACAATAAATGGTTGAAACTTGAGACACTGGGGGGGCTGCATTTAGAGCCTCCAGATGAATGAGCAGCAGCACTCCTAAAGAGGTATCTGTCCGCAAGTATTAATGCAATAAATAGACTGTTGACAAATTGGAAACAAAGCAGCATGGTTTCTTTGTCTCTTTTGTGTCTAAAACTGAAGACTGATTTCCATCGGAGTCCAGTTTCTTCAAGACCTCGGCACTTTTCTATGCTAATGGTACTTCGTGTCTCGCTAATACAGTACAATTATATGGAGCGTCTATCTCCACACTCTTGCAGCATTCTGTTGTATCGGATCAACTGCCTTGCATCGCTTCTGGTAACTTCGTATTTAGTCAAAAATTTGTTGTATACTCTATTGATAGTTGTGTTTGTTACCACTCTCTCGTTCTCGCTCACACTCGATTACTGTAACTTAACGTCTAAGTTATCGTTTGTTATCCTTCTTTTCTTCTTATTTCGTATATGTATACGCAGATGGCCTTTTGTTGTGACAAATAGTTGCTAGCGAGAAATGACGCGCTTATTTAACAAATACTGCATTTCTTCCCTACAAAGAGAAGATTCATCCTAAAAGTGTGCGTAGCAATAACATGAAAAATAGTAATAGTTTTGGTGAACACAACAACATTGAAAAAGGCACAGTACCCTTCTAAAATCTCCAACCCTCCATTATTTTGTTGCTCGGGTGGATGGTGTTTGGAGGAGAATTAGCGGGGGGGGGGGGGGGGTGCGTTCAAACAAACTTTCAGATTCATCAGAGGAAGCAGGAGCCCAAATGGAGAAAGGTCAAATTGTAAGTGGGGGGGTGGGAGGTACTGGTAAAGTGTGCAGAGCAGAGATGAAAAGTAAAAGTGAGCAGGCAGCAGGCAAGGAGGGGTGGCAGTAAAAGTTACAGGACCGTACAATCTTCTCATGATCCAGGCACTGGGTGCCTTCAGACACCACCTTCTTACAGATCTTTGAGGGGCATAGTTATATTATTTCCCCCCTCCCTCACCTTTATTTTAAGTTCCCCTTGCCCTTTAGTTTATGGGTTTCCGTACTTTTGTCAGAGACAATAGCTGCCATAAAGGCAGCATAGTAGCAGCAGATGCAACAGAGAGGTGCAGTCATAATATTACCACAGTACATACTCAGAGGAGAGAGGAGAGAGAGAGAGAGAGAGTTCTAGACTCTAGTGCGTGTGTGTGTGTGTTTTAATTTTCAAGAGAGAAAGAACAGAGACAGAGCTGTGGCAGCAGCACATTGATCAGAACCATTAGTTTTATCCATGTACAGAAGATTCTGCAGCCCAAATGGTCCTGAAATAAATAAAAAACCTACTAACTCTTCCTAGGGAGATAGTAGTACTTTTTCAACATTGAACCCACCCCCCTACCTTCACATTTTCCCTCTGTGAAAACTCTGTTTTCACTCTCTCTCCCCTCTCTCTTTTCCTGCATTTTCTCTGGATTCTGAAATCTTGTTCTGGTTTTCACATATCTAGCTTTTGTACCAAGCCAATTTCTCTGTTTCTTTCAGTTGAAATGAGTGGTGCAAGGAATGGTATTAGCAGCGGCAGCAGTAGTAGTAGGTTCCCTTTCACTGCATCTCAGTGGCAGGAGCTTGAACACCAAGCTCTTATATTCAAGTACATGATCTCTGGCATGCCCATCCCACCTGATCTCCTCTTCACCATCAAGAGAGGCTTGGACTCCTCTCTCTCCTCAAAGCTCATCCTTCAGCAGCCTCCTCATGGTAAAATCCCCCACAAAGTCTCAATCTTTATTCACTTCGTTTTTTGAGAAATGAAGGATTTGGTTGCCAAACAAAAGAACTAGTGTAACCAAAGCAGTGTAGACTGCTACAATATTTCCATGCAGTGTGCTTTGGTTGCACTACAGAACCAAGAATCGTACACTACTTCGGTTTGGTTGCTAGTGTGTGTGCGTGTGTGTAACATACACGTTTTTCGGGTGAAACCCCCCTTTCAATCAAAGGAAAGAATTTGTTGCCAAAGCAGGGAACCCTGCCTCAATCCATATTGTCCAATTTTTTTTCAATAGATAGCTTATTTGCACCAAAGCAAAGAACTTTGGTTCTGTTTAGATGGATAACTTCTTTGGTTGATAACTTCTGTTATTTTTCTTTCTTTTTGGGTGATGCCTGGTTGCAGCTGGATGGAACTGTTATCAGATGGGATACGGGAGGAAGATAGATCCAGAGCCAGGGAGGTGCAAGAGAACAGATGGAAAGAAATGGAGATGCTCAAAAGAAGCCTATGCAGATTCCAAATACTGTGAAAGACACATGCACAGAGGCAGAAACCGTTCAAGAAAGCCTGTGGAAGTAGTTTTGACAACAACAAACACATCAACAACAAGTAACAACACATCAGCAACAGCAGCACCTACACCACCAACAGCAATACCCATCTCATCAATCACCAAAAGTTCAACTTTCTTCACCCAAGCCAACCCCTCTGACTCTGATACCCACCACCACAACCCCTTCCTTTACCCTCATTCATCTTCCTCAAGACCTCCAGGTATTGGGTTGTCATCTCAAGAGTATACCACCCACTTCCTCTTGGAATCTGGTCCTTATTCCCACACTGACAAAAATCACAGGTCTGTATCAAAGATATAGGAGCTGTACTTCAAAAGTCCTTTTTTTTTTGGGTCTTTTTAGGGGTATTTTTATTGAAGACTGATTTTTCTATCTAATGATGGTGTATAGTAGAAGCAGCTATGGTCATGGGATCAAAGAGGAAATTGATGAGCATGCCTTTTTCTCAGAATCTTCCGGGACTATGAGGAGTATGTCTGGTTCTTCAGTGGGTGATTCTTGGCATTTGGGTTCTCCACTTTCCCATTCAAGACAGAGGAATCTCTCTGGCTTACAAAATGGGGGGTACTCTTACTTGCAGCTTCAAAGCTTAGGTGACACCTCCAAGCAACAAAAGCTGAACCAAGATCAAGATTATCATGTACTGGGGAAACCTGATCAGGGAGATGATGAGAAACCCCAGAAAGTAATGCACCATTTCATTGATGAATGGCCACACAAAAGCAAAGATTCATGGCTTGATTCTGAGAGTAGCTTGTCCAATTCCACAACCCAACTCTCAATTTCCATGCCTTCACATGACTTCTTCATGACACATGAAGGTATTTGATTTGATTTGATTTGCTATGGTCTTTCCCAAATTGGTTAACGCCTGTTCTTAATCATCTCCCTGATTCTGAATCACCAACTCCACTTTGTCTTCTTGCAGATTAAAGAGTTTTTGGATAGTGGGTCTGTGAAAGAAAGCCAGAATAGTACTTGCATGGTGGTGGGGCAAAACTCTTTGTTTGAATATCTCTGTACGAAGTCTGAGAACTAGTCCTGTGCTTGTTTTTGTCCAAGGGTGTGTCTCTGGGCAATGGTTCAGTTGAATTATCAATGTGTGTGGTAATTGAAGTATCACATGTAATATTGAGCTTGCTTGATTCTATTCCTTTACTCTTCATATGTTTTGGCTTTGAGTGGCTCAGCCAAAACCATGGGATTTGGTCACATGCTTGCCTGTTTCTCTTGTTGTGAGCAGATGACATGTTGATCTCTATGACACAAAACAAAAGGAAAAAAGGATGACATGTTGATCATCTTTTGGCTTTTTCCTGTGGTTGCTTTCAAAAACTAGTTAAAGTTTCTGCTTGCTGCAACATTTAGGGGCCCGATAACTTTACTTGGATTTCTCTAGATGTGTCCTTTATTACCCTCCTTGGCTTCTTTCATCTGATGGAGGGTACTATAGACTCAACGGCTTCGGAGTAAATATTGCATAATTTTGGAATATTAGTTTCGTTTAGTTAAGAATCGTTTGATACAGGAACTGACGTGAAAGGATGATGGGTTAATTAAGGGAGGTATAGATTGTTTTATACTATATGCAACAATCTCAGATGGTCATGATCATTAATCTCGAACTGTGTAATATTTTCTACGGTCACTCAACGATGTTAAGTCTGAATAATCGTCAACATTATGTTAAAAAACGTCTTGAAATAGTACATGAGACTTGCATTGGAAGTGCTTAGTTGCATTTAGACACTCCAAAAGACGGGTCTACAATCATAGTGGTAGTCGAATTCTTTTCCCTTGCAGCCGCTCTTATTACCAAAGCAGCGATGACTTTTGTCGTAATAGTATGCAGCTGACATCTTGCATAGTTTTTTTTTTCTTACAAAATTGATTGCCAACTTTATTATTACCAACCAACTTGTGGTTTAATGAAGCAATCTTTTTCACTCCGGAATTGGTCAAAGGAAACGCCTCGATTAGGACTATATGTTTCAGTCTTGGTACCTATTTGGTAGCAGTGATGGTTCAGTTGTTAATTGCGCAGGGCTTAGGCATCAATTTTTGCTCTAAGGTGGGGTGAGACATATGTTTACCTAGCCATCTGGTTAAGATGAGACCTATACTCAATGTTGAGCCGAGTTGAAAACAAAAATTGAATAATTCTGCCCTGCATCCTTAGTGGTCTGGACTGTACCATACATTCTTAAAAATTATACTGCAATATGACTATAAGACTTTCTAGCAAATGACCAGGCTAGAATCTATAACCGATTTTTTTTATTTTTTTTAGTTAAGAGGAGAAATATTTCATATTTAAAAAATTTTACAAGCCGTTTCAACTAGATCATTTATTTTACGGACATAAAATGTAACATCAATTGCTACCATTAATATTACAGATTAAAAACTATGCTATAGACCCAATACAAATTATAATTAGGCTTAAGCAGAGTATATCTTACACTTAAGTCTAACTTTTCGTAACATGCCAAAGCCTGCATGTTATAATTTTAACACCAAATATAGGAAACACATCAAAATACAATAACAATAAGGACACGGAGCCACGCCAAACAAAGGTGTTCTCGATCACCTACGGAAACACAACACAAAAACGAGAGTCTAAGAGGTTATCAACACTGCAAGGTCCACTTTTTTCCACTAGCATTTCCAACACCGTCAGTAAACCGGGCAACGAAGGAATGACCACACACTACAGGCTAATCCAAGATACATCCCCTAACACCCCCACAAACAAAACCTAGAGCTGAGAAACCTAGCCTAACTACCAAAATAAAGACAGAAATACCAAAACAGACAACCCTACAGTTAGCAACGATTTTGACCACGGCCGTGAGATTCTGGCCATCGCCGGTGTTGATACATCTAGTCCTCAAAAACCCATCCATTCATGTGCTGGTACAATTCGACCGTCTAAAGCAAGGAGATCTATCAGATCTAGTAGATCGACACCAAGATCTACATAGATCTTATTAGATTCGGCGGGATCTATGTGTCACCATCTGATGTGGGGAGATGCGCCGGCTACACCACCGCCTTCATCCACCCTTCAATCTGCCGACGGCCACCGTCATAGCCCTCTTCACAGGACACGAACAAACACAACACAGACACGAAACTTAAAAGAATAAAACGAGGGGAAAGGGGAGAGAGAGGTAGTTGTGAGGACCCTCCCTCCCCCCCCCCCCCCCCCCCACTCCCGAATGCCGCCAGGGTGCTATTGGTTTACTTGCTGGTTAGTGAGAGAAAGAAGACAGAAGGGAGAGTGTTAATGTATGATCAACCCTTCAATTAACTCTCTCTTTATAACCAACTAATTGAAGTTAGTGATTTGCAAACCACCAATATCCTACAAAACAATGAGCAGTGATCTATCAGACCACTTTCGCAATACACCATTAATTTTATAAAAATTAAGAACTGTTTTAATTAATTCACTAATATGAATTGTAAGTGATTACGTGTTGTGCATGCCCAAAAACTAAGAATGCTCATAAAATCTCTTGACAAAGTTATAATATTCTATGCATCTAGGTCGTTGGTCCTCATGATTTAATACTATTGGACGATGATAAACTGATACACTAGAAGTAACTAATACATAAAGAACTTTATTTTATATATTAATCGATCTTAGATAGTAGGACTCTCCACGTCCAATATTACGTAGCTAAGACATGACACGAAGACTAATTCCTGGTCAGCATAATTAGAATTCTAGAAAGAAGCAAAGAGATGCAATGTGGCCATGGGGAATGGAGCCACCCAACAAACCTGGTGCAGTGCAGTGCAGTGCAGTGAGTCAGATTAAAACTGTGGCAAAAGGGTAATGTCTGGGTGGGGTGGGGGGTTATCCTGATGGGTTTGGACGCCATGAGACTAGACTAGACCCAGGTCCACGAGAGAGAGAGAGAGTTGTTTGCTTTCCTCCATTCCATGGATTTTATGCAAGTGTTTCAGAGTCTTTTACAGTCTTCCATCTCACACAAACACACACACACAGTGAAATGAGTATCTGTGAAGTCATTTAACCGTACTGTTGCAGCAGACGCCAGGCTTCACAGTCCAGTGTGACTTTTGTCAGATCAGTCCACCAAAAACCGACTTGGAACTATGAATCTCCATCACAACTTGTTTCAACTTTTCGGTTCAAAAGGATCCCAACGCTGTCGCTCCTGCTTTTATTCTTTCTCAGTCCCCCTTCGGTGAGTTCACTTATGAAACCAAGAAAAAATATGAGGTGGGGAGTAACGGCGATAGTTATAATGCGATAAATTATTGATAAGATGAACGTATTAATGAATATTTTTTTCCACAATGATGAGTTAAGTGTGTGACTTCTTATATGGTAAACGTCTTTGAATTCCTTTAAATTGGTCAACGTTTTTGCTCTTAATTCTCGTCGGTAAAGGTAATACATTTATTGTAAAGTCAAACTATTTAACTGCATTAAAAATATTTTCCCTCAAAAATGTTCCATTGGTGAATTTATAATTCCCATTAAATGTTTAACAAACTCCCAACTGATTCTGAAATTGTTGGGATTCTTTTCTTATATTAAGGGTCAATTTGGCGTTACTTTTACTTACAAAAAGTCACTATTATCAAGAGCAGAAAGCCGCAAAAAACTGGTTTTGAAATCCTCAAACACAAAAGCAGTTTGTGGATAACAACATCAAGTAAGGCTCAGTTTAACAACACTCTTGAGATGGTCATAAGTGTTTCTACAGCCTGTTTGCGGGTTTTGAGAAGAGAGAAAAGAAATGAAGAGAAGAGAAGAGAAAGGAAGAGAAGATAATACAGTTTTCTTTCCTCTTGTGTGTGAGTTTAAGAAAGAATGGAAAGTAACGTTCATTTCTCTTGTTTTAAGTTTAGAAGAAAAGAAAAGATATAACATTATATATACATTCTTATACAACAGTATACTTATACAAACAAAGACTTCAAAGCATAATCCTAACTAAGAACATAATTCAGACGGAAAAAAAAATTGGTCATCAAGGACATGACCAAGAGTTTATACTATAATAATGTGATAAGTTTCACATCACTGGTTAATGCCACTTTAATTTTTTTTTACACAAACTAGCTATGAGTTGACTACAAACACCCGATCCAAATCTAATTAATATCAAATCAAAAGCATAACAATCAGTCATGAGTCAACTCTAAAAAAGCGGGTGTCAATATTTGGCAACAAAAATTGCTTTCGTTTTTTGGACTCTAAAAGTAGATGCGTGTTTTGGCATAAAAACACAGTTATTACAATGAGAAAAACAACCGAAATCGCACGAAGCAAAGGTGTACTTGATCCTATATGGAATCACAGCACATAGACAAGAGGCCATCAACACTGCATGATCCACAATTTTCCACCGGCACTTCCAACACGTACCAAAGCAACTAGCACACACAATAGAGCGCTAAACCGTAGTAAACCACCCCCCCCCCCCCCCACCCCGAGCCCTTACTCCCCATGCTCTATGACCAACGCCAAACGACAGTATAGTTATATACCAAATCGGAATTGTATAGAAAAATTCTAGAACCCCAGTCTGGATCTGATCACCGCGACTGCTAATGCGACCCGTCTCCGTCAAAGATTCCAGCTGCCACTTGTGGAAATTAGGCCACCGCCGGTGATGACACAGCTAGCCCGAACATCAAAAGCCTCTTCATTCATGCAAAGGTACTGATCACCGATCGATTGTCGCAACAATGTAGAACTGTAGATCAAAATTTCACAACAATTTACTTAGATCTAACTAGATTCGGGAATATCAGAGTAAGACCTATGTGTCATCATCCCTAATCGTGTAGATTTGGGGAGATGACGCCTGCCACCGGAACGCTTCATCCACCCACCACTTTTGCTACCGACCACCATGAGTGCATTCCTCAGAGGGCAGTAACACACTCTCGGAAGAAGGAGGTTACATATATAACTAGGCCAGGGACCGACCGTCTCTCCACACACGTTAACGCATGTTGGGGCGGCTAGAGTGGGCAACGCTAACCTTTGGAAGTTTAGAAGGGTAGAGAGAGGTAGGAGTCTTTTAGAGCGCGCTTTTGAAGTTTTTATTGAGTTGTGTAAAAGACGAGCCTTCGTAGCTATTGGGAGGGGGGCAAAGGGGATTTGTCCGAATTTACAATCATTTCTACGTAACCAGATGCACCGAAGTGTTAAATTAGAGTGCACTTAGTGCTGAAGAAGATTTACAGGGAAGAGTTGGATGTTTTGCTTAACCATGCTATTAACCATTCTTTGAAGGATGAACATGGTACCGAAGTCAGGATTCCGAGGTTGCAACCAAACCAAGCCAAAGTAGCTAGGCATTGGTGAAATAAGTGGGCAGACCTCAATATCATGTTGGCTCCAAAACGCACAAATCGTCGCGAATCACATTCTTGAGCACAAGGATGGACCTAAGTGGCAGTCGATCAATGATTTATTGCCAGCGAAACATCTGAATTTTAGCGGGGATCGCTAGTTTCCAACGGTTCGCCTCAGCTCGGCCCCAGGGACTTGCCAACCAGCAGTTGATCGAGACTATCACAAAGATTTGAAACAGAGCACTGGATCAACACTCCTAAAAATTTATCAGCAAGGAAATATATTTATGGTTCAAGCTCTGTCTGAAACAAAAGATAGTGCCACCACACTGCCAAGTAAATAATTTATACTTTGTAATGCACACAAAAACAGCTTCAGCAGGTAGCAATTTGAATACTTAATTTACAATAGCAACTCCTAAACTTGATGGACCTCCACTTTAACTCCTGAGGTAACAGAGCACTCCAACTTTCAAGATTCTAATGACCAACAATCTATACAAATCGGTTGCCATAAAGAGGGAACTTGGACCCCTGACAAGTTGAATTAAATGTACAGAGGGCCAGACAGTACAGTGGTTCTTGATTACAGAGAGTATGTAAATGCGAAAGGAAAAAAAAATCAGAATATACCAACCAATCAGGGAACACAAACAGCTCCTATAGACAATGTTGTGGTTCCCAATGAAAGGTAGGTTTTTAGTTCCTTGGGCCATAAACATTACTTGAGCCAGGTAAACCAAAAAAACTTGCCTGCCTGTCATTTATAAACATTAGCTGACATTTGGTACAAAGGTTCAGACAGAAAGTGCCAAACCTGCTAATGGTTTACTCCTGGCCCTGTAAGGGTCTTCTTGAGACGATTGATCTTGATCCTTTTCATCAATCTCCATCACTTTCCGGCATCTCCACAGAATTTTCTCTAGCAGGACTTGACTCTGGCTGCCTCTGCAAATGCTCATCGTCGTCGTCATCGGATTCTGACAATTGCCGCCTCCGTCGATTTGTGATTGATGATGGTGCAACCTTTACCCAAAGAAACGAAAAGAAAAAGATCTTAGGAAAGCGCGCGCACACAGTCTTCAAGGCAATAAATGACAATATAAGAGAGAAAAATAGATACCCACTTCACCAAACATTATAAGGATAATTCACTGGTTATATACCATTCTGGAACATGCACACAGGCAGACATCTAATGAGTACAATGGTCATGGCAGAATTCCTATACAATATGCTGCAGACTAAAGGTCAGCATAGCATCCCGAAATCACAAAAGGAGCCATCTCAGAATAGATTTTAACTCACAGCATCAATTGGTTTGATTTGATTCACAACACCGTCTCTTCAGTATTAGTAGCAGATCAGAATAGCTACTAACTAAACAATTTTAAAAGCTTACATTAGTGAAAACTCGCCATCTCTCCTCCTTTTGGAGACGAAGAATCCCCAACTTCACTTTCTACAAGTTTTTTATTTGAACTGCTTATTATGTTTCCTGTCTTAGTGTATTAGTCATGATGAACACGAAAACTTCCACATAGGTATAGAACTTAGAGCTTGAACTTTCCACTTGGACAGTTGCTTAGTTGTAACTGTTTTATGCTCTCAGTCTTTAATCCCTGATTATGAGCATATATAATGGGTAAAGAAAGCATGTTGGGTTTTTCCTAGAATATATTCCATGGTCATTATAGTTTTCCCTTGTGTGCGACTATCAAATTTGAGATTCAGACTATAAAACATATCAATGCAGTAAAATCAGTTTGATGCTGCGACAAGACTTGAAACGAACTAAGGTATTTATTACCCAGGGTATACGACTGGCAAGATTAAGATATGATGCTTTTCAACGATTTTAGGAAAGCTGCACACAGCACACACAGGCAGGAGAGAGAGAGAGAGATTACTGCATCATCCTCGGCATCAGAATCTTCGAGTCCAGCTGCTGCAAGAAGATCTTGCGGATTATCGTCAACTTGATCATCATGATCATTGATTTGATCATAGGACTCCCTGTAGGCCATGCTGGCATCTTCATCCTCCATTTCTTCGTGATCATCCCCCTCAGCTGTTTCCTCTGTCTCATAACGTGACTTCTTTTCCCTCTTTCTCTTCTTTCCCCCCTTTCGCCTCCTCTTGTCACCGTTCCCACCATCTTCATCTTCAGTCTGTAGCCTATCCTTACGCTTGGACCCAGGAGTGCTACTCTTCCATTGCTCCTGAAAGTAAACCACAATTGAAAACTTCCAGGAGGGATGTAAAGAAAGAGAGAAGTTTGAATGAACTTCACTGATATATAGGCGCTCAATGCCGAGAAAAAAAACAATGACCTAATGCTATTTACCCACAATTATTCCATATATATATACCTGTCCATCAGTATTGTCGCTAGAATTATGTACAGAGAAACTTTTCAGCTTTAAGCACACCAAAAATTTTGAAAAGGTGTGCAATAGAATTAAATTCCTTCGTTCATCCAATACACAAGATGAGTTTTACGTTACATTTGAGAGAGATGATAAAAAGGAGAATGATACACCCGTATTGTTTATTATTCTTACCTTTATCCGCTCTAGATGTTCCTCCCGCTGCATTACTTGCTTTAGCTCATCCTCTTGTTTTCTTCTCTCCAGCTGTTTCCCACATAAGCATGAATGATGACACAAATCCGAATAGTTGACATATAAACATAAAGGGAATATACAGATGCCGACCTGAACTTTCCTCTGTTCTTCAGCTTTTCTGCGGATTTCCTCAGCCATATTGACCTGACGATTAAGTTCTATTCTCTGCTTATTCTGCTGATCTTCTCGCTCAGCTGCCTCACAGTGAACTTTTGCAGCCTCAAGTAAGTGCTTGCAATACCCAACATGTGTTTCAATTTTTTTCTCGTCAAACCCATGAAACTGAAGGTTTGAAGCTGCAGACAATTGACTAAACAAACGAACGGCGTTTTTAAGCTCCACAACTGTTGATCGCACCTGTAAATAGAATATAGTTGCTATTACATGCATACACACACACACACATACTCCCCCATGCATGCATGTACTAAAAGAGAGAGATGTGGGGCACTTGATTTTTCATAGGTTATGCAGAAAAGAACAAAGTGATTCCAGTTCCAAAAAATGTAACTGGTTTTGCAAATGGCTCTTTCTCCCTCGTTTTCCTCCATTAATTTTTTTTTTCTCCTCAGACTTCTTCTTTTTTATGCCAATTCACTTTTTTGTGTGTCAAGATTTCTAGCATCAAAACTACTTGTTTCACGAACTCGGCCATTACCCTTATATACTAGTATGGATGCATTGATTTACAGAATTATATCGAGATTATTGTCTTTTCCTCCGTTTGTGTACTCTCATAGGTTCAAATAGTTGGCATAGCAACTCTATATGCTCAAAACAAGTTTCCAGAATAAATGCAACGTAAAGCTGAAGCAAGAAAACGTGAAAAATAACAGTGGAAGTTTCATCATTGACCTCAGCCACGGTCCTTTTTGTCTTTTGTAATGTTGAAGCTGAGAACTTTTGCAATGCCACACCAGCATCGAATCTTAGAGTGTAATTTGAAGGTGCCAAATGGATGGCTCTGAGTAAAGTCTTCTTGCAATCCTCCCACTGTTCAGCTTCATAATGGGTACGTGCTAAATAGAGAAGAACCTGATTGTCCGTGTTATAATAGAACTTTCGCAGGCAGTTTTGATACTGCAAATAAGGAAGAACCACCAACACGTGCATGCAGTTATCAGATGACATTAAAGCTTAAAAACTAACATAAGAAAGAGAAAAACAATGACGTAAGTGCAACCATTTTAACAGCCAAAGCAAAGTTGCCTTGAGCAAAATGAACATGTGCCAAATTTATCCACACATCTGGCATCTGGACAAAAACGCTTCCACTTGCAGCTTCTTGAACCTGAAAGAAGTAGTCCACAACGAGCTCAAACAAATGCAATCTTCAGTGGAACATGGTCTACAAATATAAAGTTCAACATACCTGTGTAAATAGATCCTTTGAAACATCAAATTGGCCTTTTTCTGCCAATACCACACCAGCGCCATTGGCTGCATACAAATTAGCATTATGCTGAAGTAGAACCTGGCATATTGGAAATTAAGAATTAATGGCAACTAAAACAAGTTAGCATTATGCTGAAGTAGAACCTGCATATTGGATATTAAGAATTAATGATAAGGATTTTCTATATCAGGGCGCACCTTTTTCTTTTTAACAGGAATCGGATAAAATAACAAGAAAAGAAGATTTTCAAGACAAAACTGAATGAGCTGAAGTGAACACGAGAAAGAACATGGAATCTTCAATCCAGGTGTCACATCAGCTTGAATGCACACTTAAAGGACATGTAGTCTATAAAGTAAAGATGGATGAAGGCTGGAACTCTGAAAGTGACGATTTAACTACATAAGATAATAATCAGTAGCAGTCCATGAGCAAGCCTTAGCGCAACCGTAAGGTTGCTCCATCGAGACCTGAGTTCACGGGTTAAGGCCATCTACTCAAAGACTCTCTCTCCCTTCGTTGCTCTTTCATTCAACACTTTTTCTTAATTTTAAGCGCTTTTCCCCCAATAACTATAACTATTGTCATCTAATTATCAATCATATCAACCTCCACCTGGCTTCAAAATTGATATACTAAAGGTACACCCAAAGAAATGTAAGCATTAGTACAATGGTGTGAAATTAAACTCAAGATGCAATTAAATTAAGAGACATCGTTATAAATTCAGCAAAAGCGTTTGAGCTAAGGTAGCTACTGCAAAGAACTGCTTTCGTGAAAACCAAATTTCGTACTTTTGTGTAGAGTTCCTTGGCTTTTTCCAAATGCGTAGCTTCCAACTTAGGGGCTCTTTTCTCAGAGCGAACAGCAGCAAAGTAATTCCAGTTTCCCTACCAATATTAAAGGAAATGCAAGAGATCCTGAGATAGCGATTGAGAATATAACAGTCAACAGCAAATATGATGGCAATTCAAACAAACAACGACACATCAAACAATACAATTTTGGACAATCGGAAGTGAATGATGAAAAACTCCCATTTCTCAAGAAGTCGGATTTATACGGAGTAACCACTTTAAAAGAATCTAGGAACTTCTGAACTGTGAATTAAGCAAGAATTAGAATGATGTACGCACTAGACAAAGAGTAGCATAAGAATCTTTTCCATCAGTTGCATCCTTAGCAGCCCGGAACGTATCTTTTGCCTTAACCCAGTCGTCGTTTTTAAGCTCCAAGTCGCCAAGCATTAACAATGCATTTGGGCACTTGTCGTCCACCTTTAGAGCATCACGAATCTATGACAATAAAGACTTGTTATTAACAAACAGCAATGATACATGAAAATATAAAAAAAAACAAAGAACAAAAAACGCAGGGATGCTAGAGGAAATAACAACCAGTTGAATGCTTAGTTGAACATTGTTTCGAGCTTTTGCAATGGCAGCAAGCCTTAGATAAGCATCTACATATTCTGGATACTGTCACAGATAACAAAGTTAGACCAATTGCCAATCATAGAAAAATAGTGGACAAGATGGAACAACATAGAAATTTAGAGACAGTGTAGACTATAACTGATATCTGGGCACAAGCTTTAAATCCATCAATAACAGATAAAAGAACACCAAGGGTATAAGCATCCAAACACAATTAACAACCAGAAATACAAGTTTGTCACAACACCTTATCAGCTATAAACTTCTTTCATCATTCTAAAATCATGGACAAGATGGAACAACAAAGAAATATAGAGACAGTTTAGACTATAACTGATATCTTGGAACAACTGAACAAGTTTTAATCCATCAATAACAGATAAAAGAACCAAATGTATCAGCATCCAAACACAATTAACGACCAGAAATACAAATTTGCACAACACCTGCATCAGCTGTAAATTTATTTCATCATTCTAAAATCATGGGGAAAGCATATAAGAGGCCTTCCGGGTTTATTCTCAAAAGAAGATTTTAATTAAATGACGATCGGTTCTAAAAATCAGCTTCAATCTATCTCAAACAGAGTCAGTTAGAAGTTGTGGAAGGTGTTCGGATAATAAGTGTTCAAAGTTGGTCTAGTGTGGCAAAATGACCAAATAGTGTATCATGATTTAAAGGGGGGCATCTAATGTCTATTTATGTGTGAGGATAATCTGATAATTTTATTGGTTAAACCTGATTCTCAAAAACAGAGTAAATCATAATCTAAGAAATTGAGGATTGTTGGTTTAATCAGTTTTGAGCATTTGAACCAAACTTAATCTGTTTAGCTTTTTCTGCCCAACACTTCAATACCTGATTAAATCTGAATTAATCAGCTTTGATCATCTTAGAATCTGTCCCAAACACCTGTAAATACGATATGCACCCATGCCCTATTTTAAGGGCACAAGATGCTGAATGAAGTACAATAAAGAAAAGGTTTCCTTATGTATAGACAACAAGAAAGTTAAAAAAATTACACAGCATTTCACAAGAGAAGAACAGTGTTTACTGGTGTATTGCAGTTAAGAGCACTAATCCATTCCGAAGGCATTACAAGGAGAAAAGTAATGACGAGGACAGACTGGGAGTCTCGAAAATATAGTCAAGGCCAGGTTACCAACCCAGACATGTTGTCAACCCCACTATTTCTTTCATCATCCTTAACCATGACCCTCATACGTACTCGCGCTAACCATTTCCACAAAGCAGCCATGAAGAGCCATGGAACACTAGATATATGATTGTTCCAACCAAACTACTCGTTCTTCTTACCGCAACACGACAACAAATGTAGAACGTCACTTTCACTAACTCGGCTACAATTATTATCATACTAGAGATAACACTAACACAGGGATGTAACAATCAAGTTAAGACACATACCTTGAACAAGATCAGACGGTACAAAATGCTAGCCATTTCAGTTTTATGTAATTGCTCGAGCAGTCTACCAAGGTTAAACAGTGCTGATATTTTGTTCCATGGTAGTTCCACTGCGACACCATCTTCCTCAAGCCGATGGAACAATTGCATGTCCTTGTACTTTTCGACAGATGCAGTAGCATCCATAGCTGTGTGTACTGCTTCTTTAATAGGATCATGATGGGCTTTATCAGTAGGATGTTGTGCTTCAGAATCAATGAATTTCAGCAATATATCATCGCCTAGTGCATCCTTGAATGCCTTTTCAGCAAGCTGAAAATGTAATAAAACTAACATATATTTTGAAACTACACAATATTGTTCCTGTCAAAGTTTCAACAGAGAAAGAGAAAACATATCGCAAACCTCAAACTCCCCCCTTTCAAAATGAAGAACTCCAATATTGTTGAGTAGCTCAACTGGTACCTCTTCATGTCCCTGCTTCAGTAAACTACGTGCCTGTAACAACATAGATCCACGTTATTCAAGAGAATAGAAGAAAGAATGCAAAATTACTCTTAAACCAAACAGTGAGATTAGTATAAACGGAGACACAGCCAGAAAATAGGTAAAATCATAGTTAGGGAAAGGGGAAATCACAAATGACTCCCTTCATCTATTTCGAGTTTCGGTTGACCCCTCGGGTATCAATTTTGAGAACTGATCCCCTCATCTATCAACTTGGAAAAACTAATAAACAATTGGCGGTTTTGGACAATTAATCATCAATTGACATGTAAAAAGACATAAATGCCCCTTCCCAATTTCCTTCTTCCTCTCATCCATCCTCTTTGTTCCTCCCTCCACCAAAACCCTCCTCTCGACCTTCAAACCCCTCAAATTCCAGCACCACCTGCTCCGAGTTTGCCACCCTCCCAGACCTCTCCTTCAACGTCTCCAAGATCGGCAAGGCACCCTCAACCTCAGGTCCGCCCTCACCGACATCGCCCATGCTGTCGTCCACCGCAGAATCACCACCAACCCTTGGAACCGGCGCCGTGGCACCATCTCCGTTCTCTCCTAGGTCCACGGTGGCCACAAGAAGCCCTTCCCTGAAGAAGACCGGCCGCGCCCCTCGTGGTTCCCAGAGCACCTCCTCCGCCCAGAAACAAAGTTTTAGTGAATGATAGGGTTTTGAAGTTTCACGTCCATATTTATCCGAAGTCGAGTTATTGATAGTTGAGGGGGTCAATTGTCCAAATTAGTACCTGAGGGGGTCGATCCGAAAGCCCGGGATAGTTGGGGGGTCAAATGTGATTACCAATTAGAAAATGTGGGAAGGGAAATAAATGGTACTTTATATGCAAATGTATAGTATTAATTTAAGAAAGATATACATTGAAAAATGCAGCAATCCTTCAATGTAAGTGTTAAATGCCCTTACGGTTTTGAAGGCGTCTAAAGCAGCCCCAGCATCAGATGATATTAACAATTCTCCCAGATCTAGAAATGCCTGCATGAAGGTCAGATGTAGATAAAAGAGACAGAACCATCAGGAAAGATTGAACTTGACGAAAAATATAACCTATACCGGGAAACAACCCAATACTTCAAATGCATGGATCTCAAAGTAAAGGTGAAGTAATGGATATTGAAATGATTAATATTGAATTAATAACAACTTGTGAAGTTAGTAATCTATCGCAGAAAACAAAGAGCAACTGAAGTTCAAAAAGTAAATAAATAAAACATCAAAAATTGAAAAAGAGTCTACGCTTCTCTCCTGATATTTTTGTCAAAGTCTCTTCTTTTCTTTCTCTTTTCTTTCAGATTATTATGGGTTACCTCTATGGCACAGAGCCAGCCCAAGACCTAACTGCATCATGGCCCCAAGACAGAATAAATCTTAAGCTCTACAAACGCCATAGTCGGGTGTCAAAAAGTTATCCTTCCAGAAAAGAGAATGCTCAAAAATAAACCATGAAGGCTCTGAAGTGGCATTTCTGCCCTTTCAAAGTGCGTTCCTTTCTTTCTTTCTGTATGACTTACATAAAGTGGAACGGCGGTGAACTCCATCTCAGGTGCATCTAGCATACACCTTTACCCCACTCCATATCCACGTAGCCACTCTCTGACAGGCCGAAGCAAGGACCACTGCCACCCAAATACAATAAAAGAAGTCTCTACATACTCAGTGCCCATCACAGTGGATAAGTACAAATGGTCTACAAATTCCCTGTACGTCTTACCCTTCACACACCAGCTAGTCAAGAACTGACATCTCATCAAATTGTCTATGGTCAATATAGTACTCCTCGCTGCAGTCCACACAGAAAATACTTTTGGGGGTTGCCTCTCCTTCCAGATACTCCTCCAAGGAAATGCCTCGCCCTGCCCTTCCAATTAGTTCTCCCGCCACATGGGGAACAACTCGTCTAGAACACAAAGTTTCAAGCTCCCCATCATATGAATCCAAACTGAACCTTTGGGTTTATGCATTTCCATTCCCCCTATGACCACATAATCTGCCAAAGTGGCCTCCTGATCAACTGCAAGCCTAATATTTCTGAGAACCCACCTCTACATAACATACTCCCACAAGGCATTTATAGCTTCGGTGCTTTTATCTCCATTACAACTCTTGTGGACTTTGACCAGCCTTTCCACCATGAACAAACTTTTGGCATCTCTCTCGTGTACTGAGATGCTTATAAACTCCACAACATACACATGGGGCCTCCTGCCAGGCTACCCCACATCCCAAAAGGGTTTTCAGAGGTCGGGTAAGAGGTATGTTTAGCAAAGTAACTTGATCAATCTCTTGAACTCAGCTAGAGTAGCTTGATTTGATTTATGAATGTATCTACTCGACGACTTTCTTACGAGTGGCTAGACAGTAACGGACTGATACACTACTAGTACTATGGAATGACATCCTTTAAAATGAATATGATGTACTATTAGCATTAGCACTTGAAAGAAAGACAGTTGCACATAACTCAGCATTTAGAATAGCCATTCTACAAACCAACTTTAGTTTCATTTCCGAAGTTAGTGCCCGACACCAGATATGCCCCAAATTACCTTGATACAAAATTTAAACCATGATAGAGGCTAAAACAAGAAGATAACTAACCTGCGCATCACGTGACTCGGACTTGATGGATTTCTTAAGAGACTCTAGGGCTTTTTCATTCTGCCCAAGCTGAACATAAATGTGGCCAAGAGCCTACATCAAGGAAACATAATCTTCAGGCACATAAAAATTGACTGAGGACAAGAACTAGACGTGATGAAATAAGTACACAATGAATCTTGATAACTAAAAACAGGTAAGCATATTAACTGTAAACAAACAGTAGCTAACTTATCAACTCACTTTCAGTGTCTCACAATTTTCAGGGTAGACCTCCAAGACCTTTTCAAAGTTTGAAAGGGAGCTTCTGAAATCTCCCAATTTCAATTGTACTTGTCCCAAACCTGTTTCAATATACAAACAAAATATTAAATTATCTGGTATGAGAAACAATAAATCCAAAGACTGTATTGCAGTATAACCTTGGAAACAGTTTGTTTACTTTCATATGATGCTACTGTGATATTGGGTGGTATTTTGGCCTTGTACATATCAACCAGGTGTTAAAAGGCATTTGATATTTAAGATCTGAAGCTGCATGTTGTCAAAGCACAATAAAGCATCCTCTAAAGATGCGAATCACCAGTGTTTTGTTCATTTTATCTGTGGAGAGAAAAGAATACAAAGAACAAAAATATGGCTAGGGCAAACCAGCAGCTTCCATAAAAGCAAACTCTTAGGCAAGAACTAGCTAGTGTTGACAATTGAACCATCACTAATCAACGCCGATATACAAAAAGTGCATTGCAATATAAGATGTAACAACACAAGATATTGTAATTTTACGGACCATAATAAGGTAAAACGAACTCTTGAGGCTTATTAATTTCCTTTACAGATGCCATGTAGTACAGTCCGGCCTTTTCATAGTCCCCCTGCAGACAGAAAAGTAGCAACTTACCATCAAAATAGTTAAATGACGCAGAAAATAGCACCTCCATGATTGATAACATGTCGATACTAATGCATAGCCACAACGTAAATATGCATAGCCAAAGCTATACCATATTTCCATTGTGGACAGTCATTATGAAGGACAACCGAGAAATTTGTGACCCACATACGACCGTGACATGTCAGTGGTGGCTAATAAGAAGAGTAGTCAAAAAGACCAGCCCAGGGCATAAACTAAAGTTCTATGAAAGGTTTGGGTAGAAACACGTGTCCCTCGTACCTGAAGAGGCTGGCTCCCAAGAGCTGTGGCATTGGGGAGTATGAAAAATGTTACAAATTGCCATGAGAAAAAATATCCTCTCCCCTACTTTGGCCACCAAAAAGGGGTTACTTTGGGCTGGCCCCTCTTTACCAACCCCAGCACTAAAACATCATCATTATCACCTAAGCCTTTATCCCAAACTAGTTGGGCTCGGCCATGTGAATCCTCTCGGATATATTCCTAATGTTCTCGATATATTCCTAATATATGAAGTCTTTTCTCACTACTTCTCCCCATGTTATCCTCGGTGTACGCCTACATTGTGGTACGCATCAACTTGACACAAATTGCTGCTACCTCAAGGCCTACGTTTGATAAGATCAATCCATCTCAAGTGATGTTTCCTCATCTTTTCCTCAAAGGTGCATTGAACTACAGGTTTAATTACCAACTTGTCATGGAAAATATGTTGCTGATTTTGTTATTAGTAGTTGCACTTTTGAACCAAAGGTTGCAAATTTTCAACGTAAGGAAGTTTAGCGCAACTTTCTTTAAACTACGGAGAGGTGAAGTGCAAAAACTCCAGAATAGAAGGCAGCAAGTGCTATCGATCCAAAGGAAAGCAAGAAATATACTCGTACAAGATCAAAATAAATTGCATGAAAATTACTAACAAGGTAGTGAAGATAAAAGGTTTGACGTTTAGACCTTGCTGTGGTATGATCGTGCCAAATTATAGTAAGAATGTGACTTTGTTGGCCCATGATTGGTTACAGCAAGTGCAGTTTCGGTCAGCTGCTCAACGAGAAAATGTTGACCGGTGAAGAAGAAATGATTCGCTAGATAATTCAGTGACGTCGCGCAGTAAGGATATATCTCAAAAGCTCTTTGCATTTTCTCCATTCCTTTCCTAATATCAGCAGCTGTGCAGATAAAACGGGGAAATGAAGTTAGCGGATCAAGACTGCAGTGAACGCTGTTCAAAATTTAATATTTTCATCAGATGAGTATATAATGCATAATTATAAATCCGCCATGCGTGAATTGCATATGTATTTTACAGCACTCACCATCATTTTTATGCAAGTCCAAAATTCCAAGAGCCACAAGAGCTTCAACATTTTCTGGATCTAACTAGAAGTATAAAGTTGGGAAACATAATTGAACATTGGCACTTGTCAAAAAGCACTGCATGTGAAGCAGAAAGCAAATAGAGTACAAATAACTGGTTAGCAGATACTTGCCTGCAAAACACGATGAAATGCTTGCTTTGCCTTCTCATATTGACCCAATTTGTATCGGCAGAGCCCTATGCCAAGCCTTACAGCTCCAGGACATCGAGGATAAACTTGCAAGGCCCTCTTATGGAAGTGCATAAATTAAAAGTCATAAGATAATTCAAACTAATCGATAACTATGCTCTAGAGAGCAGGCGGATTATCATCACACCACCTTCCCCTCGATAAAACTTACAGAATTTGGATATGCAGTATTGCAGGGTGACGACTATTACACAGCACTGATAAGCATGAACAGGAGACTAACAAACCTTGTACAACTCCAGCGAATCCACATATCGCCCACGGCTAAACTGAACGCATGCCTGCAATAATTCAAGTATAACTAACAATTAAAAAATAAAACATGCCTGTATTATAGAACAGCCCCATAGGATTGTACCAATACAAAAATTAGTTGTTGCCCACTAATCATAATTGATGGCATGAATTATTTGATTTGAAGACACGGCTATATTTAGGGCAGGTTAGCAACTAAGGATTTACTCACGACCCAGAGGCAAGTAAGTCTGCACCATAGTGAACACACAAAGATCACTACTTCAGGGAGATTACCTTAATTCATCAACTATTTCCACTGTGTGGAGATAGCATCACATATTTGGTGGAGAACAAACATTCCAGACAATTTTTAAGAATTGCATGCGTATGAACGCTAACAAACAATGTAAGTGATTGTGGTTGACCAGCCACCCTTGATTTGCCATCAGAGGTTTTAAATCAAATATTCGGCAGAGAACAAATTTTCCACGTAATGATAGAATCGCTGATGAGAACATAAATCCTAGGCTCGCAACAAACATTAAAAAATGAAAAATACCTGACCAAGAAGAGCAGGAATATTGTCACGATCTCCATCCAATACAATCTTAAAAGCAGCAAATGCCTGCTCGACATCACCCTTAGCCAGTAAAAGCTGACCTGTGAGCAAGAAAGAACTGAAGTTTGTACACTGTACATAGAGATGGTACATGTTTTGCTGGTACAAGTTCAGATGGTACAGCAAATACTCTACCAACAGACCCAAGCAGTAAAACCTAATTCCACTATTTGTGCAAGCTCAGTACGAAGAGAGGTCTCCACAAGCAATTGAACCATTTACATGCTAATGTTTATAACAAGTTATGCCTCAAAGATACAAATCAAACTTCTCGAACACAAATTTGAATCATGAAATGTAATCATTATGGCCAACCACCAAAAAAAAATGACATTTTCGAAAAATAGGTTTCCTTTTGGAGTTAAAGAGCAACCAAACTCATCAACTTCTCTAGCAGTCTTCATACTACAATTTTCATGGGAATGCATGGACAGTGCGAGGCTTTGTTGAAAGTACAAAATAATCGAAATTACAAGTAAAGCCTTTGACTGTTCTATCTGACCATCATACGTTCTCTTCATCGTTCCATAAGGGATCTTGAAAGAGAAGTAAAATGCAACCCTCTCTGGAAATCAAATAAAGGCCATGGTGCACCATGTTATTTGTAGGTGGTTGTACATTTTCAGAAGCTGTAATAGACTGGGGCCGATAGTACAAGCAACATTCTAATACTGCCATTCCTGTCACCTCAACTAGCACATGGAAAGACAAACCAAGGCACCAAGAGAGTACAAGTTGCACTATTGTAATGGAAGGAACAAATGCAAGGTGAAAGGGTTGAACCAGATACCTTGTTGAACCAAAGCTTTATTGTGGTAAACATTCATCTAAAACTCAAGCTGTTAGAGGATGGGAATTCTTACATACATCACTCTTACAGTATTGTCAAATAAAATTTTAACAGTGTGCTCAAAGGACACTTCTACAGCACATTTTGGTGGAGATGAGCTCTCTCCTTTCAGCTGAAGCCATTCTATATGATAAAGCATAGTTGTTGGATACCAAGCACATGGTTCTCATGAAAGTTGATTGCTCCAGCTTTGTCTTACAACGACTTTTAGCTTCCCTCATTAAATAATTGTTTACCCGAGGATCAAGGACTATCATACCCCAAGTTTAACAGTGGCAAGGGGCCTGCACCACAAACTTCAATTTCGCCAACTCGCACCACTAAGTTTTATAAGTTTGGCATCTAACACCCCGGACAATTTCGCCCAAAAAGCTGGAATGGTGATTGGGCTCAACTTTGGGGGGCATTTTTGGCAGATCACTATCATTCTCTATCTAATCCATCTTCAGCCCTCCCTCCATGGCACCACCTCTCCCTGTCCACCACGCACCGATTCCAGCGACGAGTTTACGCACAACCACCATGATCGCCAACAGCCAGCAACCCACCACCATCGATCTACCAATTCATGAGCCACCATCATCACCACAGATCTGTAGCCCCACGCCCTTATCTCCCACCCCACACACTGCACGGACTACAACCACTACAGAAATCACCACACCACACTACACACCGCCGCATGAACCACCACACACCACAAGAACCACCTTCACACCACCACAAACCATTGACCACACCATTACTGCATCTAACACCACCACAGCCAAACCGACTGCCAATCACCAAACCCGCAATCGCCATCACCACTATACTCACCAACCACCATCTCCACCAATCAGCATACCCACCACTGTCACCAATCACTGATTCGCCTAAACCCTAATCCCTAAACCCACTGTATTAGAAGGAGAAAGATAGTGATCTGCCAAAACCCCAAAAATAAGCTACGTCGGCGAGTTTTTTGCTCGGAAAATGGTCGGCAGGTGTTAGATGCCAAACTTATAAAACTTCATGGTGCGAGATTTTTCCTTCTGTGAACAAAACGCAGAACTTTGATTAGGTGCATGGGCCGATGAGTTTGATGACTCTAGTTAACCGGTGAAAATAAGGGTCTAGTTTGGTAGTGAGTATCAACAAAACTTCTAATAACGTATGCAAAAGATGATTGCTTTGCTTAAGTGGCTTAAACGGACGAAGACATGTATGTTAACTGTTTGGATCAATTTTGATCAAATATGCTCCGAGTGGCTGTTTTCCCAGCTACAGAAGATTGCGTTTAGGGACTCCTCTCGCATTTTATCCAGGTAAGGGAATTTGTAGTTGGTATGTGGTAAAGGCATGAATACATGGAGCAGTGTTTTGGGGGTATCCAGTACTTGGGAGGTTGAGTTGGCTCTATAGAGTTGCAGATCACTTGGGGTCAGATTTTAGGTTCCCCGTGGTAGGAATAGTATTTTACATGTTCCTGTGTTGGTGTTGCGGGGGTTATAAAAATTATTATCACCTACTTCCATACCAGAAAAGTTCATTTTACTCAGCTAAGCCTCTGTCAGAGACTAGTTTGGATGGCCTTCATGATTCATTTTCTCCTCTCTCCTCTTATCTGAATCTAGTTCTATTACGTGTTTCTAGCTATCGGGAACAGTTTGGAAACTTTTGAAAAATATTCCCTATACATCGATTTTCCTATAACCGCCAGAAGAGATTCAAGGCTCAAGTAAGAATTAATCAGATCTAGCTACAACATATTCTCAGTGATTTGGGTATATCCAAGCAGTAGATGTTTTTCTTGTCTACAAGAGCACGTCACTGATTGCAAATGTTTTTCACAGATCTTGATCCCCAAAAAAAGCTTACCACGCCACCCCATCCACCCTTCTCGCCTATCGAGTAACAAAACTTAGCTGTATGTTTTGCCATTTTCAAATTATTCTATGTTCTTGAGCAAAACCTTAGGAAACACTTGAGGCTCATCAAGGATCTTTTAATTTTATCTTTAATGCCATTCAAGATTTACTGCAGTCCTGGATTTAAAAAGCAGGTTCAGTTTTTTTCAATAACGAATGTACAATCTAGAATGCTACATATATGTTCTCCTGATTGGTATGCAATTTTGTCACTGGTCAGACTTTGAAGCACAAAGTAGGAGTGAATTCTACGGGATTCCTCTATTTCATGATTCTGTTTTTATTTTTGAAACCGTCCTCCAGCTAACCAGGCACTTCAATTAAATAATCTTAGGACCATCCATGAATCTTTAAGCTTTGACAAGCTAGATCCCTCGTATCTCAGAAAATTATGTTGATCGTTAATATGGTAATACGCCATTGCCGTCCCAATCTTGCTTAAGGTTTGTCCCACAGTAGGGACAATGGTTTTATGTGAATGTTGTCCTTGTTATGGATAATAGTCATGTAGAAACAAAGTCTCGTCAACAATTTCGTTAACATAAAGAACAGGATGCGTACTCACCTTTGCCAACCCAGGTAGAAGGTTCGTGCATGTCGATTCTTGAAGCTTTGTTGTAATATTGTGTTGCCATGATAAAATGCTCTTCCTTTTCTCTTTGTTTCGTCTCGATTTTTCCAAGGTAGCTATAATAGGCCCCTAAAGCATTTAGGATGGCAATTCTTTCATATCTCACATCAGCATAATACTCATCAATTTCTGCACCCCGTTGATGATAACATTGTCTATTAATTGCACCAGATACAAACACGCTAATAATGCAATATCATAAATCAATTACTGGGGGAAGGAAAAATACCAGGACTAGAACCTTCCTCCAATATTTGACGAAATTGTTCATTTTTCCCTTGTTTGAAGTACTCTCTCTGCAATTACAAAATAAATCAAATTATCAGCATTTGCAAATATGCACGTGTGCTGCGTCAGTGTGTCAGCATGTGTGTGTTTGAGAGAGAGAGAGAGAGCCCAAAACCAAAGAAAAATGTCTTAACATTCATAGCCGCTAACAATAAGGTACATTAGCAATTTTAAAATCAGATTATCAGCAATGCAAGTAAACACCTTCACACTGTGTCAGAGAGAGAGAGAGTGTGTGCGTGTGTGTAATTGTGCGAGGAAGACACTAAAACCACACCAAACGAATGTCTCTTAACATACATATGCACTAAGAATACCGCAAATTAACAATTCTAAATCGAAAACCATCAGCATGCAAATACGCACCTGTGTTGCATCATGTGTGTCAATGTATGTCAAATAGTGTGTATGAGAGAGACAAATTATCAGCTAAGCAAGACAAATTCACGTCTTAGAACAGTCTCTACAAGGGATTCAGTGTGTGCGTGTCTGAAAGAGAGGGGGAAAAAACAACCACACAAAGCAAGGTCCTCTTAACATTCACACACACTATTAATTCCGCAAAGTATTTCCAGAACCAAAACCATCAGCGATGCAAGCACGCACATACGTCAGTGTAGTGTGAGGGTGACAGTGTGTGTCAATGTGCGGTCTGTGTGTAGGGGACACACAAATTATGAGCTGAGCAAGACAAATTCAAAGTTTTAACGAGCAATTCAGTGCGTGTGTGCGTGTCTCTGAGAGAGAGAGAGAGAAAACTAACGGCGATGATGAGCCAGAGATCGAGAGGGGCCTGTTCGGCCTTGAGGATGTCGAGGATATCCGTGGCGTCTCTGGGGAGCTGATCGAGAACGACTCTGACCTCCTCCTCGGAGTTCTGCACCGGAATGTACACGCACGCCATTGTTTGAAGCTTCAGTTTCAGCGGCTTTCGACAGGGCAGAACCCTAGGTTTTTGGTTCTTTTAGGGGGTTTTGTAGGTTGAGATGTTGCTCGAACAGGTGACGCCGCCGTGACCGGGGGGACTGGTTCGGGTCGGGGTACAGGATCCGCTCCTTTTAACAATTAAACACAATTTAAGTTCTATTATTGGTTTATGGCCGTACTACTATTCAAGGCGGACTCATGTTTCCTCGCGCTTTGAAGCTCGTTTGAGATAGGTTCGTTTGATTAATTATCTAAGGCTTGCTAATTTAAGGCTTTGGAATTAATTATGTTGTAACCACTTTTGTGTATAATATTATGCCAAAAGCATCCATTCACATCCCAAAACGCAAAATTGTTTATGGTTCATAGTCTCGAACTCACTTGTTTTAGAACTTATGATTACTTTGAGCCTATTAATAGTAATGTCGTATTGTTTTATTGAGTTTGGCTTGATACGTGAATTTCTATATAACAGTTTGTGATCGATTCCTTTGAGATCAGCTCAAGGAATAAGTAAGTAAAGCTTGATCACAGCTTAGTTGCATAAATTAATTGCTTTAAAGAACCAAAACTCGGCATGGAGCTCGGCTGAGCTTGACTAATTTACAACCATGTCCATCGGAGCTTTTAGCTCGCCTTAAATAAAATATATCCTAAATTATCTTACGTGATTGTTTCAAAACAAAGGTTTTTATTTTGTAAGGATTTTTCATCTTAAATCATAATCGGATATGGATATGAAATGGATAGATCCATATTACTCCTATATTGCCATGTGGTTTCACATTATAGACCCAAAGTCGAGTGTAAATTTAGGTACATTTTCAACGTTATATTACCTTGCAAATTGCTGATGAATTTTAGATCGAAATGTTTGATACTTAGATATACACATCATAATACTACTATTTTGTTCAAGGTGAATCGATCATTTCAATACCATGCGTGGTGTTCAGTTGAAATATGTACTTTAGGCCTTTATTGCAGAGCATTTACTTGTGTGTTCGAGGGATTTTGTTTCAGAAGGATTGAACCACCCAATATGTTAAGTGTCAAGTAATATTGGAAATAGGGGGTGGACCTAGGATGTTACATCGAGGGTGACCAAAAAGTTGCTTGTAAAAACTTCAGGCATTGGTGTTATAAAATTGATCTAATATAACCAAATTCGACATCGAATAATCTTAAAACATTTATAGTCTTCAATTGCATGAGATGTGTAGAAACAATTACATGTCCATGTGCATTAGTACTCTCATTACATCTATGTTGACGTTATATCGTTTGTGTATAATTATACATTTGAACCTTTACACAATAGTTTAGAAATAATTCGACAAAATGTTACTCACATACAACACTTGTAAATATATCAGTTGTATGTATATAAAAAATGTATATTTGAGATTGAGTACGGAGAAAAAAACATTAGTTAAACTTTGAGTTTGTCTACGCAAAAACAAAAGAATAATTAAAAGTTTCTCGCGAATTGGAACTAAAACAACAAAATATAGGAAATTGATGAATTCATTCCAAAATAAAATCTGCCAAAACTTCAACGATTTTTAGTGACACTTGTTCATAACATAATTTTAATCTTTAAAAACAAAAATGAAGTGGAAGTGTTCAAATCTCAAGACATACACTGGAACCTTTAAACTTGTATGTTAATGCTTTAACCAAATGACATGTTGGTAACGTAAAGAACGTTTTAGTGATATATATAGGAGCGGGGGGAGGGGGTTGGCCATGGTCCTCCCGGCCCTTCAATAGGTTCGCCATCGTTAATTGGGAAAAGGCTGTGGGTCATTGATGTCAAAATAAAATATCCTTGGAAGAAACCTAGTTCGATATGGTGGTGATATTATTAAAGGTATGAGTAATTGTGATGATTGTCTCGCATGGCTATGTCAATCCCTTATCTATCATCAGCACTTTTTAGGGAGATGTCAGATCAATCTATCCGCGACATTTCATGACATAGAATGGCTCACAATCAATCTGGTCTACATTCTTACAACTCATATGTGCAACATAAACAAGTAAAGCGAGTTATAAGCAAGCCAAAAGTCAAGCTGGATGCATATAAGATAGGGTTAATGACAAAACTGTCCCCTTAGGTTTACACGTTTTTGCACTTTACTCCTCGTGTTTACATTTTTTGTAATAATGTCCCCCGAAATTGACAAAATCATTGCAAACAGCTCCAAATGTGGATGACTGTTAAAATTCGGGCGTTAAGTCCGCATGTGCACGGCACATGCCGTTTTGGCATGGGCAAGATTGTCATTTCCTCTACCTCATCTCCCATTTTCTCTCTCAATTCATTTGCTTCTCTCTCTCAGTGTTAATAGTAGAAAAACTGGGAAACTAAATTGACGATTGCAACACGACATTCTTGTCGTGACAAAGTGCTCTCAAAGGTAAAAACTAGAGGTTCTATGGGCAGTTATCGTGATTCTCGCACTTTCCGGTGCTCACTGGCAAAATAGTTAGAGGCGAGTCCTGTTTCGAGGGATGAAAATGAGACCCTCATCTCGAATTTTATGATTCCCCTGATCTGAGAGAGCGAGCGACAAAGTTTATTGGCTTTGTTGTTGTCAACTTCTTGGTTGTATTGATGGCTGCAGCAAGGAACAATGCCAAATGCCCAAATCTGATCACGATATACAAATCTAATCATGGACATAACAAAAGTATTAATGAGTTTTTCGTCAGAATTAGCAAATCATCTACCGTAGTGCTTAATGATCCTTTATCTGATCATGGGCATAATAGAGAGAAAATCTGCTTCTTCACAAGGAATGATAAGACCCATGTCATTGTTAAACCCAAACTCCTCTTCAGCTCTTTGAAGTAAACTTTGAAACTTTGGGTTTTGCAACCACGATATCGGAATGATGTATCTGCTTCTATTTTCACAATCAACACAACGAAGCTATACCGGGGAGTGAGGCAAAGGCATTGGGGGAAATGTGTGGCTGAGATTCGTCTCCCTTGAAACAGGACTTGCCTCTGGCTTGCACTTTTGATACTGCCGAGGACGCTGCCATGGCTTACTTTGAGAGAGAGAGAGCGAAGCAGAGGAACAGAGAGAGAAAGGGGAGATGGGGTAGGGGAAATGACAAACCTGCCCATGCCAAAACGGCATGTGTCGTGCACATGCGGACTTAACGTCCGGATTTTAATGGTCATCTACTTTTAGAGCTGTTTGCAATGATTTTGTCAACTTTGGAGGACATTATTGCAAAAGTTGTAAACACGAGGATCAAAGTGCAAAAACGTGTAAACCGAAGGGGACAATTTTGTCATTAACCCTATAAGATAAGCTACGTATCCCTGCACATGTCAAGAAGTAATAAATATGTCTTCGTACTTTATGGATTCTTTTTCTTTTATGTATATCAGTCCCTATTATTTAGCTTTGATTTTCGGTTTCTGAGTCCAACTTTAGGCTAAAAAACACGAGGTTGACCCCTCATCCTAAGCATACAAATACCAACCTTTGTTTATTATGTGTACAAGAAGACTCTGATTATGGAGTTAGAGTAAGTTAGTGTTGCTCTTCTCTCTGAGAGCAAATGGACCACTCCTGATTAATAGAAGAGTTCGCCTCCCTTGCCGTGCGAACAAACAATTTTGGCCTTGTTTAGTATGTTTGGATTCTTTGTACTTACACTGTAATTATTAAACTAGAGTATAAGTGACATATATCACATGTTATAAGCTTTAGCACCGTGTTTAGGTCCTCAATACACTCCATCTTGTGAGAGTATATTGAATGAATTAATATGAATAGAGATGTGTTTTAAAGAACGTTGTTTAATCCATGAGCGTGCTTTTAAGATAGCTATTGCCGAAGCCATTTGTCTACCACTCTCCAACATAATTATGTCCCATCACTCTTTATATTACCGTCCCAAAGCCGCTTACATGATTTCTGTTTTAATTGTTTAATTTACTTACAACTCCCTAGCTTTACGTATCATCTTTAATGCCCATTCATTAATGCGTTATGCTGCTAGTGTATAATTTCCAAAATAGTTAAGAGGTCAATCTCTATTACAAGTTCATATGTTAGAAAGCTATTTGCGTACATTACTAGTATTAAAGAAGTTTCAATCTTCCGTATCGAAGCGGTGAATTGACCAGCTACAAAGCATGATTTTCTAGAGAGAATGTAAACATGTAACAAATTTTATGTAGAGATATTCAAAATTACAGAGCTACCATATAAAAAGATACTTATGCAAAGATATTCGAAATTGAACTATAAACATAGAACAAATACGCAAAAAAATATGCTCATGAAGAATGAAACCGTGATCTCATGTACTATGCCTAAGGTTACCACGTGCTAATAAAGCACCACTGTAAGAAAGAAACCATGCACATGCAATTGCGATAGGAATATCATGAAAAGTGATCGTTACTTCCGGTTAAGTAGTATACTTACTTGAAAATCAATCAGGAAGGAGAAGAGGCAGATGAGGAGGCAGTGAAGAATCGATTATGAAGAAAAGGAGGCAGCGAGAGCAAATTAGTCACTTGTAAATACAATATCTTAATGACGTATTGTCAAGCGTGTTTAGTGATAGTGGCTTAAAATATTGATATTTAATTAACTTACCACTTCTCTCTACTAAAGAAACCCCCACAAACTGCTCTGATGCCCCTCGGGGGAGGGGGTTGAGATGCTCTTTCTCTCCTCTCCTCCCCTCACCCCTCTCTGTCCTCCTCAATTTCTAGCCTCCCCTCACCATGTCTTCTTCTCAAGCCCAGCTGCCAACCGTCCCGTAGCCCGGCCGACCACACGCATCCTTCATAGTTGCTGTCGTTTCATCGCTTGTCACGCCCGACCATAAAATGACGTCACTGCCCAGCCATTTCACTACCACCATAGCCTCCAAGATCAAGCTCTAGGCTCCTCTCACCATGGCCTCCATAACTTCTTTGTTCTTCTTCCAGATCTCAGTTATATCTAAGTCCAAGTGTATGTGTAGCTTGATCTGGGATTGAATTCGTTATTATTTGTTTTTCTCTCTCTGATTCTGTTCTTGTTTTTTCCCTTATTGCCTCTGCTCTTCTGGGGGAGGGGGCAAGGAGAACTAGATTTTTTTGGGTGTGGAATTAGTTTGCTCTTTTAGTTCTTCTTGGTCATTATGTGGAATGTGGGGAGGTGGGGTGAGGGGATTGGATTCTTTGACTTTGGCTTGTGATGGAAGCGTGGCTTTGACAATACTTTTTTCAGATTTCGCCGAATTTTGGAGAGGTGGTGCTGTTTAGTTCGCCATATTTTGCAGCAGTGGTGCCTCTTGGAAAGGGCTAGATGTGATTTTCTGGCCCTCACTGTAGAGTGATCATCACCAGGGTTCTAAAGTCTTGGATGTTGGGTAGAGGAGCTAGCATTGAACAGAGGAACTAGTTACCTTTTTGACTATAGAGAGAGGTCTAGAATAAATATAAAATAAAATTTGTATAAAAGGAAAAAAAAAAGTGATAGTGAATTTTATTAGATTCAACAAGGTAAGATTTTTTACGTTACTTGTATTGTTTTAGTGTAGATTTATCAGGTTTTCTTGGAAAATAGTTTAGTTACTAATGTAACTAAGAAGATGTAACGCTCAAGAAAATATAGCGCTCCAAGAAAGTAGTTTAACTACTCTTGTAACTTGATTCGCACATTAATATCATCAATTTATTGATTAATTCAAAATTTTTTTTTTTGTTAAAAAACACGTTAATAAATTTGAAAATTTCCGGTTTCAGTTGAACTGCGTTATCAACAGACCCTTTGGCCTACGATTGCTATCGAAGCTAACAGTAACCATACCCTTTCCACGATAATTGTTGCTACCGCTGGAGTTACATCGTCACCATCGTTTGCTGGTCATACTTGCACCTCCGCCAAGTGCTGCTATTCATCGCTGCCACAATGCCAGTCAAATGGTAACGATGTATGCAGCTATAGTATGATTTGCCCCTTCAATTTTTTGTGCTGTCTCATGAAAACCCACTTGGGGTTTTTTTTAGGGTTTTGCACTGGCAACCCAATGCAGGAACGACAGTCAACACGCAGATCATCGCGGAAGTGTGTCAGTGCGTCGAGGGCATCAACGCCGTCAAGGACGGAAGGTGGAAGGTCAACCTCAGCTTCTACAGACCCGTGCTTAAAGGTACTCGATCATCAACTTTCTCTCTTTAGTAACCCATGCGTCTCATAATTTCTGTTTGCTTTGTTTTGTTTTTTTTTTTTTTTTGGATTTCTATTCGAATAGTAGATACTGGAAATCGGATTGCTAGTGCTTGATAAGTCAAACCAGGGCAAAAACAATAACGGGTCAAGTGACTTTACATGTTCATTTTTAGGAATTCGCAAAAAGTCAAAAGAGTACAAAAGTTGTGCATTGACGGGAGTAATTCCTTTAATTACATAACAAACAAAAATTCATCTCGGTTTTCTTTCTGTGTGTACATATTAAACACTAGAACAAGCGAATGCGGCTGAATTTCCCTGTGATTTTCTTGGGGACTTCGCTTCCAAGAGCAATGGAACAAATACTACTCCTTCCGTTTTGTAGTATTTGTCCTCCTTGACTTACTTTTGTGGATTTTTAGGTTTCAAAATCGAACTTTTAAACACTGAATCAAACTCAAATAGTGATTACAATTCTAACAAGTACAGTTTGACAAATCAAAGTTGGGGAAAAGAACGAGTAACGTTTACATGTTAGAATTCTGTTATAGGAATTTGCAAAAAGTCAAAGGGGACATAAATGTGAAACGCACGGATAAACTCATTTTGTGGTAATACACATGTATATGCAAATACAAATGTTTGTTTATATACTGGGTGCCATCTGAGTGAATCTCTGGTTGCCCATCAGAACATGCGAATGCGGCTGAATACCCCCGCGAATTCCTGGGGGTTGCACTTCCGGAGCAGCCCAATAAATACTACTTTGTAGTTCGGCAGCATCGGTTGGTTCTCGAGGCAGATTTGGCTATTCAGACAATAATGGAGAAACTCCAGTCTTATAAGACAAGGGTGGCGATCATTTTTGAGGTTTGTTGCCAAATTTTGTCAAATTTGCTTGGCATTGTAGAGTGTTTCCTGTAGTTATTCGAATATGATATTGCTGTACGGTGCTTGGTAGTACGACCTTGGAGATATATACAGGAGAATAAGGATCCTTGTAATACTTGAAAATGCCATTCTACACATGACAAATAGGTTTATGAGATACCACTATAGGTAGTTTGCTTCTTCTGCTATTGTAGGATGACAATTGTGGTTCTCAGACAAACAACTTACCTGTACCACAGGTGCTATGAGACACTACCGTTAAGATTTTGTTTACCCAAAAGAGTGAGAAGAATAGAACAATCGTAATTTGTGCTAGATAGATATCTTGAAGAAAAAGTGGTTATCTTAATGTCCCTTTTGCAGTTTTGGTTCATTGACTCATATAAGCCCTTTCTATGGCATACTGCTATAAAGGAAACAGTCCTTTATATTGCAAATTAAACTTTCTTTCGATTTTCTGTATTTTTATCGCTATACTTTTTTTGGTTTATTGACTCATCCAGTTTGTGCATCTTTTTTCTTTCCTGAGAATGGTTCATGTTATTATGACATACTGGTGCCTTCAATTAGCTTGGTGGACGCCAAAAGCATAATTTTTCGAGCCTTATAATTCTTGCTTTCTTCAATTGGCATGTCAATGCACACCTATACTTGTCTTTTGCAAATGGTAACTTAGGTCTATTTCTTGTCTGCAATATAAATCTGCATCAGCACTATCCACCATTCACACAAAAAAATAAAAATAAAAAATAAAATAAGAATTTGAGTTAAACTTTTTTTAGAGAATAAATGCTATATTTATGCGTAAGAGAGAAAGAGAGAGCAACAATATTCATACAAGCATTCAATATTAAAGCTTTCTATCATCTTTTCCTCCCTAACCATTCATTACAGCTAGTATTGTCAATGACTTGACTTGTCCCATCATCATTACCCACATCATATAGATTCTGCTACTGAGTTCATCTTCAGCATCTTCTTGCCCTCAGTTTTGAAACCCTGACAAAACCCTTACAACACAAGAAACAACTGAACTAAATTTTTTTTTTACGCTTGTTCCATCACATATCAATTAGTTCCTAGATAACTGGAAAGAATTGGCTCCCATCAGATCCACTTAATATTCCCTTATTCGCGATGATCCACAATTAATTGAAGCACTCGTGTTTCTTATCAAGTGTGACCCTTCGTCAGTTATATTTTGATTCTCCAGCTCCATCGTTTTACAAAATTGAACCAGTGAAAATGTTATTAGGTTAGTCGTGTTTTCTTCCTTTGTTTTGTTTTTTTTTCCCCCATGAATTATGTGCTTTGACTTGCATTTAAGTTATGTAGGGTTTTCAATATCAACTTGGTGACTTCCGGTTGAGAGTTGGGAAAGTTGTTCCAGTTCATTCAGAAAATTTGAGGGGAATAATTATGGAGGTACTAAGCTCTCGTTATTAGATTTCAACTTTGTTAACCTTTGAATGCTTTGTACGTGTGATCACACTTCTTATAAATTACTCATAGCATCGAGGCAGTTAAAATTTTGAACTATTACCACTGTTGGCTTTCGGGTATTTATTTAGAATGTGTTTTTCTTATATCAAGTTTGGTACTACGTCCCTTCCAGAAATTCTTCTTCTGTTCTTAGGTTTCTGTATATGCCCAACCCATTGTAGCACATTCCAAAAAACAGGCATAACATATAAAAGGTTGGCTGCCGGTGTCAATGGAAAGACTTTTGATTTGAGTTTTATAACCAAGATCAGGTTGGATCATATCCATTTAGCTTTTAGGAAATCCAAGAGAATCACCCCAAGTGCGCTCCAGAGTCAGTTGTTGACAAGCTTATAGGTGGGTCATGGCCCATGGGTGCAGAGGAGTTTGGTTTTTATTACTTGCGAGTCAATTGGAGAGTGGAAAAGGAGGTAGCCAAAAGAACTAGTAGAGGCCATAAGGCCCATAACTGATAGTGTGGGGTGGACTAGACACAGACATACTTTTGATTTGTCTTTACTTGATAGTTTTGGGTCTTTGTAATATGTTAAGATAAGAGAAGGTCTCGTGTATATTCTTGTCATATATACATGCACTGATTTTTAGATGCTGAAGTTAATCTTTGGACCTCCATCTGGTTAGTCGTGGCTGTTAACAACTGCTAGATTAGATGAAATGACTGCTACGAGGGTATTTTGGTTATGTGTACGAGGAGCAAAGTGTAAACTACAAGGAATTAAAGTCATTTTACTCACTGTCGTGGGGAAGAGGTGGGGAAAAGCCTGTCCAGTGAGGTGCCATGATGGCATTTACGCTTTGAATTTCCATCTAGATTTGTCTGGTCGAAACGATTCCTTGATGCCAACTGAGCAAAGCCTTTTGCATGGGTAATGATGTGCCAACTGCAAATGGTTAGAAGGGGAAGCAGAAATAGTTCTTTCCCAATATGAAACGTCAGGGTTCACCTCAACAGATCTAAAATCAGAAAGATTTTTATTTACAATTATTTTTCTCCTTTATGTTTGATATATTAGTACACGCCAATTGCATCTATTTGCAACCATTTAGGATCAACACTAGTCATCCCTCTTGGTGTTCCCTTTCATTTGCTTCCAGAAGTTACAGCAATAGAAACAGGCGAGGTTTCAAGCCAGAGGAGTGATCATATGTACATGTAACGGTGTTAAAAATCCTCAAAGCCTCATTCTTATTGTTGGGGTGGGGGTGGGTCTCTTTAGGCCCAGCACCACTAAGTTTACCATGGTAGGCGCGCTATCCTGCACCACTATCTTATTGTTGCAGCTGACACCAGATGACCGTATTCCGGCAAAAATCCTTGTTGGAGTGATGACGTGGCAATTATCTCGGGTATTGTTGGCAAACCACAATATTTTTTTTTCTATTTTTCTTTCTAAATCCATCTGCATTAACAGATTTTCACCATCACCAAACAACCTCCCTCCTTGGCAGAACGAGTCCACTGCCAACAGCGCCCCCCCCCCCCCCCCCCTGCCTGGCTCTCCTCATCAGACCACCGATTTAGGCGATGAATTTTTCTCTTCTTCAGGGACGTTGTTCAAACCAGCTCTAAACATCTAAATATCTCGATAGAAAGTTCACACTTCATAATTGTGATCTTGATTCTTGCCCCTCAAGAAAAAAATTAAGAAGAATAAAACAATCTTGATGAGCTGCCATAAGTTCTTTGCACTGGAACACCCAAAAAGCTTCTCAGAATGCGCAAAGAATAGTCCCTTCAACCCCTTTCATCAAATTGCTCCCATTAATGCACCACCAACACCAAACAAACAACCACTGCTACCAACCACCCATCATTACCACTATTGCACCCACCACCACAACGAGACGGACCGCCAAACGGAAAATCCACACCAACCATTGCCACCACCAAGCTGCAGACCTACTGCCGTCACCAATCAAACTTCAGGCATGCAAGCAAAAAAAATGCCCTTAACCATCACCGATTTATCGTCGCCACCACCTTGAAATTGAAACCGAAAATTGAGCCCAGATCCACCCTGTTCCCTATCCACCCTTTTACCCTCTTCTCTTCCCTTTCAGATCCAAAATTGGTGGGCCTGCAATCTTATGTGATCTGCATCCACGACGTGGCCATGGTTGTCAGGAGGGAGATCAAAATAGGAACAAGCTTAAAAATTAATCTTTTTTTAAAAGAAAAA
Source organism: Escallonia rubra (assembly GCA_033065855.1). NCBI lineage: Eukaryota > Viridiplantae > Streptophyta > Magnoliopsida > Escalloniales > Escalloniaceae > Escallonia > Escallonia rubra. The sequence goes on along the minus strand of JAVXUO010002261.1, from coordinate 67,489 downwards.
CGCTTTTTAATACAAAGAACAAGAAAATTACTATTTCTCTGTGAATTATCGACAATACCCCAAATAAAAATGATAATTATCACTCTAGGAGGTTTTTCATCGGGAATAGGCTGAGTGGTGTCAGCTGCAACAGTAATTAAACATTGCGGTTCAAGATAGCAAAATAATTGTAGTGCTAGGCGCTACCATGGGTAAACTTAGTGGTGCTGGGTGTGATTAACCCAAACCATTTACTCGCTGTCTTTTGGGATTTAATCAATTAAAAGATCTCTGTGTTTATTTTGTTTGGCTGGATTCTCCACAAAAGTTGGGGTAAGGCTGCATATACCCTCCCCGGAACCTCAAGCATTGACAGCGAGGCTTTGTGCAAACCGTGAGTTTTTTCCACGGTACCTCCAGGTTTGAACCATGGAAACAGCCTCTCCGCAAAAGTGGGGTTAAGGCTGCGTACTTACCTTCCCCCATCTTTTTATTTAGATTGAAAGTTGCAGTCTCTTGGTGATCCGTTCACAAGGAAGAGTCTGAAGTGACCAACAAATAGTGGCAGCTTTGCAAATAAAAGAATTAGTTTTCATGCAGACGCCAACTTTTTTACAGATAATTAACCCTTCGGTTTAGTGAGATTTTTTTGAAATATGTTAAGCATGACAACTTTGTAACAACTTAAGCTTGGTATCAAAGCTCTCGTTGTGTGAGGTTTTGGGTTCGATTCTTCCGTCTTGCAAATTGGTCCCCCTTTTATTATAATGCAATTTGTTTCTCATTGCTTGTTTATCTACGTGAGGGCGATTGTTAGCATGATAACATAGTTGGGCCTATTTTCTAGCAGCTTAAGCTTTCAGAGCAATTGGTGACTTAACAAATTAATCATTGCGTAGGCAATGATAATGTCGCCATCGATGCCTACATTAAAACAAAACTGTTTTGCCTCATTTTTCTCTATAGGACTATATTAAGATACCGTCTTGAGCTCCATCTGTGCTCGTGTTGCCTTCATCAGGGACTCGGTGCTTTGTCTTGCTGGTACATTCTCCTCCCCACCCCACCCCACCCCACCACCCCTCTAGCGCATATTTATCTGACAAATTTCTCCAAACCATATTAGTGCTTCCTGCTGCTATGAAACATCGCAATCTTCCAATATTAGCAATTCATTGTTCTTTGATAAATGCTTAGTAGAGCAGCCTTTGACACAGCATCGGTATGAGATCAAATATGGTTTTAAAAATAAGCTTTTGTTGGTCAGCCATAATGTTTCTAGCTGGTCTTTTGTTTTGCAGATAGAGTATCTACCAATTTCTTCATGGGAGAAATCCCATCGAATCATGGGTGACTTCCATGATATATTGCAAGAGGCTTTGTCGAAAAGGTCAGCACCGGGACAATTTGTGCATTTAGAGCCACCCTTGGCGGACTTTGCTCTCTCGGACCAATATACTTCCCAACATACATGTGTTCAGTATGCTAACGTCATGCTTCAATTGATAGCAACAGTTCAGGCCACTCAACCAGCGAGAAATTAGATCATGAAGATTTTGACCCAGTCTTGTATCACGATCTGTTATTCTAATCGACAGAATGGTAGCAATGGTTAAGGTGATGTAGTGTTACTTTGGTTATTTATGCTCTTTGGAGCTGACCACCCAATGTAGTGTTATTTCTCATACTTTAGAAAACCATGGATGCCCAGAACTCGAATTTAGTTGCACAAAGCACAGATTGTTATCGAAGCATTCTGCAAGCAGAATATGCTGATATATCAAATTCATAACCCTTTTGCTTCTTGCTTGGTTCTTCCCCATTATGTGGAATAGTGTTGGATCTCGCCTTGAAATAAAGAGATAAAAAAGGATCAAGCTTATATGTGCAACACGAAAAAGAAACTTTGGCCGAAAAGGTGTTACCACATGACCACTGTTGATATGGTATCTGATTTGAACCATTTTTGAGGTAGAGTGGAGGGAATCCGCGACACAACAATGACAAAAGCTACCTGTCCGTCCATGGACCTCACAGTCAGCCGACGTAGTCCATATGCTGAATCCTCGCTGCGCCTGAAACTGCTAGCCTCTGAACCGAAATCCTACGCTCCCACACCCCTTATTTGCCGTAGCTGCCCTCTGAACCTCGTTGCCACCGGCCCGGTTCATCGCCACAATTCGTTGTAATGTGCCGGTGGTGAAGATCACCGTGGCAGACTGTTACAATTTGATTGGGTGGTGGTTTCACACTAGGCCTGGTGGTATCACCACCTCTGTAATCAAAAATATTTTCCGCGCAACACTTGACCAGTGAGTCAAGATCTATAACACATTCGCTAGCAAATTGATAAAATTGCAAGAAAATGCTTAGTGCGAGGTGGTGCCATGTCACGCGGGTATGTCTTGATTTTTTTTTTTTGCTTGAGGTATGAGAACGTTAAGGTTTTAGTGGCAAAATACTGAGGGCTCGGAGCATTAGGGTGTATGGTTTGAGGTATATTGACTACAATTTTTTTTTCACCGACGATTCCTAGTTTTACCCACAAAAAAATTGGTGAGTCGCTAATGGTTGGATTTTGTTGTCCCACTGCTGCAACTCGGAACTGTAACCGACTTCCTTCATAGTACAGTACTATATTTAAACTAAACCCACGCCACTTCCCACCTTGTCCAAAGCTTGATAAACCCTAGCTGGCGGCCGATTTTCCGCCTCTCAACAGTACCATCCTGCACTTTGATTGCTGATATATGTACGTCCAGATATATACGCATTCATATATACAGGTGTAGGGGTGGGTGTGTGTGTGTTGCATACTAACTTGTTGATGCTGGGAATTAATCAATGCCATTATGCATACAAGATGAACTAGCTTATTGGTATTGAAATTCAATCGATTGGGTTAAAGATGGCTGTATCATTCTCGTATATGAGTGTCTTTTCTTGCATTAGATCAAATTTACGTCTTTGAGAACTGATGATTCAAGATCAGGTGGCCATTTTTTGCATGAAATACAACACCAAAGCAACCCGTATATTTGTTTGTTTAATCAACAAACAGTGTGGCCCTTGTTAAGATTTGGCTGTGATCTTTCTTACCCAGAAACTTGTTATTCAGCTTCGATGGATCAAAAAGAGCCTCTGGGCAATACTACATCTAACGCCCCGCGAAGGGTATGTTTCGATGAATTTAGTTGAATTGAGATCTTGATTTTCACTATGATGGCTCGTTTTGAATTGCTTTCGAATGTTGTAGGTGAAATTTGCTCCGAAGGCTCCTCGCAGAGAGCAAAAGCCCTGTGTGCCCAAAGTGTAATAATTGCTAGCTTTGGGTAGAAAAGATACAAAATGCTACTACTTAGCATTACTCTTTTTCAACTAACGTTGGTGAATTGCTGTATGCAGTGAAATTTCTGAAGATGCTGATGCTGCCAAGGAGCAAGAATTGTTAAGGCGTTTCACTGTATTTATTTTTCTTCTGTTGTTACTTTGGTTCACTTTTGTCCCGGATACCCTTTCAAAGATCTGATTTGCTTTTCATCTGTAGGAAGCTTCTTTGAAGGCAAAACCTAAATCTGAAAAGCAGAGTAAGTTTTTTTTCTCGACCGGCTGTTGCGTGTCATTGTATTATTCATGGTTCCCCATCATACTAGAGTGTATTTTGGTCGAGTATAATGCAATGCCAATGAATGTTTGAAAGGATATCATTGCGTGAACGTGTTATTCATCAAAATCCATATAAGTCATTGAGTTCTAACATGTACCTGAAGTTGTGGAAGATAAGGAACATATATGCTGGACTAAACTCTTAGATATAGTTGGTGCCACTGATTAGAATTTCATGCTTGAGCACTAGAAAATTTTGGCTTTGTGCATGGTAGTCTTTTTTTGAAGGTTCTAGTCTCTTTGTCTTTCATTTAGATTTAGGTCGTCCGAAGACATACTGCTATGACTTTAAAATAAGAGAAAATATTGATGCTGTCTTGAAGGCATTTTGAAAGCTAACTAGGTATCCCAAAACACCCACCCTATCTCGGCACTTGTGCTGCTATTGCCAACTTCCCTTAGAGATGCTCTTGATCTATTGAATTGATTATCGTCTTTCTTGCATGAAGAAATGCTGAGTTGAGACTATATCCCAAGGAAAGGGACTCTTGAAGTATGATTATATAGACAGTCCTTGTTTATTGTGCACGAGTCCTAAAGAACTCCTCATATCAGATTGGCATTGTCATACAGAGTACAAACTGTTTACGACCCTTCTTCTCCCTATAGATATCATGGATTAACCTTCCAACCGTAATTCCATCCTTATTATCCACTGAGTCCCTGATCCCCTTTTGCTGGACAGCCCCGCACTATCTCTTTGATATATTTCTTGGAAGTACCTCTGATCGCATTAATAACCAGCAGACCAGAGTCGCTGAACCATACCACATAGTTCAACCATGCTATCCTTTTTGTTAGACTTGTATCATAATTATAATAGCTATTTTAAGCATAGTGTTCGGTTCAGAGATTATCTACTTGCACAGAGGATCCTCAGTCAGCCCAAATTCTGATGAAGTCAGCTTTTTGGATTGGTCATCAGAATTTGGGCTGATTTAGATCAACAATTGAATAAGATCCTACGTGAAATATGATTGCACACTGGTTTAGATCTGTACGGATGAATTCATCTGACCTCCACTTGGAGTTTTCCAATTAATCTCTTGGTATCTATCTGTGCTAGGAAAATGACAGACAGATATGAGTACCACCAATATCCTAGGAAAATTACCAAGCACAATGGATATCAATTTTAATTTGTGGAGAAGATAACATTTGCTATCTATCTTACCATATGATATTGATTCCTTGATTAATGATTTTAGGATCGTCTTTGCCTTTTTACACTTTGCAGCAGCTAGGAAGGAAATTGCATTCGGATATGACGATAAATCTTCAATTAAATCCTATGGTGCTCCAAGGGGTAGCAGATATCAAAGTTCATCTTCTGAAGGCAAGTGACCTTTTTAATGGGCATGTCACTTAGCCGCTACAGAGATGCTTGCTCTGGATTTATTTTGTTATTTGTTCTTGCAGTTGGTGGTTCTAAAGCTTCAGGTCTCAAAGAGATGAAAGAATACAAGGAACCATGGGTAGGTTAAACCATATATGGGAGTTATAACTTCCAACTAATTGATACTCTCATTATCTAAATTATTCTCCTCCCACGCCTCTTCCATACATTGTTTTGTTTCTTTTGATGCTATTGCAGGATTACTATACTTACTATCCTGTAACTCTTCCTTTGAGGAGGCCGTATTCAGGGGATCCGGGTATGTTTAAGGTGCATCTCAAAGTTATATCGTTACTATAAATGTGTTTTTGCATTGGACACCGCCACCCAATGGTGGAAAAACTCTAATTTTCTCAAAGATAAGAGGTGGGTTCAAATAGATTTCTGCCTTTCACCTTATGAAGGTTATGTACACATATATACCATTGATGCAGCACACTCTTTTATCTCCTCTGCTACTAGTGTAGTAAAGTTGTTCTTTTACTTGTAGAACTTCTTGATGAAGAGGAATTTGGGGAGGCTTCAGAAAGCATGGCTCACATTGAAGATTCCACAAATTCAGCCGTAGAGCTTGGTCTAATGGTTGGTAGTTTGCATGGGTTAAGTAGAAGTGTATAATAAGAGTTCCTTATATTTTACGGAGTGGTTTGCAGGAGGAGAATCTAGAACCAAGTATGTTCTTCCTTCAGTTACCAAAACTAATGCCTTTGATGAAGAAAACGGCTAGTATGGAGGGACAGCAGATGGCTGGCAGCTTGAAACCATTAAAGGATGCTGGCCCCTCAGGAAAGGCCTGCGGTTTGGATGAGCTACCAGCAGGCTTCATGGGTAAGATGTTGGTGTACAGGAGTGGTGCGGTCAAGATGAAGCTAGGTGATACCCTTTACAATGTAAGTATGCATCATGATCAATCGAAAGTGATACGAACTTAAGTTATTAGATGACGAAAGTTTATGGGAGAAGCCTCCTCTAGATGCTGTAATCTCATACGAAGAAGTTTCCAACGCCGTCTCCCACAGAAAAGAACTTCCAGGTGAGGTAACTAATATTTCAAAGTGGATGCAGGTATCTGCTGGTATGAATTGCATGTTCGCGCAGGATGTTGTTGCCATCAACAGAGAAGATAAGCATTGTTGCATTGTGGGGGAACTCAACAAACGTGCCACCATAACACCAGACGTGGATTCCATCTTAGACGATATGTCTAATTTATGATAGTTGCTTATATACAACGAAAATTTTGTTCACATATGGAGGCATTCGATAAATGTTATAGTTTTGAGAAGGAAATCTGTAGCGGCTTTTTTTGACATTATTTTAGAATGATCACAAGAAAGATTTGGACAAGGCTGAGAAGATGTACAAGAACAAGAAAGTTGGAAGATAATTACGCTTCTAAAGATGGTTCTTTGCAGATACTAACCTTTGCAAGTTGCAAAATATTTTTATACTGGTGTATTAAACCAAATTAAAATGAAGGATATTGCAACCAAGCTCAGATACTTCTTGTTTACCTTATTGAGTTGATTGCAACAAACTACTCAACCTGGCTCTCTTGGCCTGCTCAAGAGAGAACTGGTGATTTTCAGTTCATGTTTCTGGACCATATGATTATTTCTTCATCTTGAAACTATGTTGTACAGTGCTCGGCTCGTCCAATATTGAACACTATTTTATTTAGATGATAATCGTTGTGAAAAGATCTGATGGCACCAGATGTCTCATTCTACCCCAAGTTTAATCCTGAAGTTGGCATATCAGGTGAAGTGTTGCATTTCAGACATCCACTGCATGCTGGGGAAGCATGCAGTACTTAAATGAGTAAAGAATCTATATGACTTTTTGGTGAAATAGAAGAAAAAGAGAGAATTTATTCTGATTGAATGACATAGATAACTTGTCTCCTCCTTATTTTAAACAAGATGGATCCACTGATCCAGAAGAGATTTTTGACATTTACTGCGGATGATAGAACAAGGAAAGATAAAACAGATTATGTACGTAGCCAGATCATGCAGTAGAACTGCATACTGCATACACTTAATTGCGAGACATATTACAACACTCGTAGTTAAAACAAGTCGAGAACGAAAAGCGTCTTTCTGGTACATAACCTAACCAGCTCATTGAGTGCCATATGGAAATCTTTTACATGCAGACTGGATTAGCTTCACTTACAGCTGGTGTAGTATAACCTGAGCTCCATGTTGTGGTTGTAGAGTCATAACAGTATGAGGAGCATGAGCATAGGATGGTGAGAGATCGAATGAGAAATGCTGTAAAATCATAGCCAGTGCAACTTTAGCTTCTATCATTGCAAAATGTTGGCCGATGCAGGTCCTTGGCCCCCATCCGAATGGAAAGAATGCTAGCTGATCCTTAGATGCCTTTGAAACTCCTTCAGAGAACCTCTCTGGCTTAAATTCTTCCACATCGTTGCCCCAAAATTCAGGATTATGATTGATAAGCAATGTTGGTAGTGTAAGATCGACCCCGGCTGGTAGACAGATATCTCCTATCTTGGTTTCCTTGTAAGTATGTAGATATAGAGCAATCACAGGTGAATATAGCCTTAGGACTTCATAGAGTATCATAGTTACCTGCAGCAGAACTTAGACATTAGAATGCATTTTCTTGGGAAATCAGATAATTAAAGAGGGATATTCACATTTTTTAGGTGATTTATGGCTTCAAAACCAGGTTCCTTCTTTCCACATATTTGTAGAACTTCTGCTCGGGCCTTTTCTTGCCAATTCGGGTGCATGGCCAAAACTATCATAGTCCATGTTAACCAACTTGAGGTTGTCTCGTGGCCGGCCAGGTAGAACAACTTGCATTCCTCTATTACCTCTTCCATTGTCATCTGCGTATTATTTATGCCTTGAATATTGTGTTCTAAGTTGTTTTGGCGGTTAGATTGCAAGAGCAGGCCTAGTAAGTCATCGCTACTGGATGCTCCAGATCTCATTGCGCTTTCTTTCTTCTCGATCAATGTTCTAAACATTGAGGTAATTGTTTTATCCAAGCTCCATCTTTTTTTATTCTTTTTCGTTGGAATAAATCTGCGAAAGAATCATTTGCATCAATGTTAATGCTGAATCCCACTCTCTGAGAGTCCTAGTGAAACAAGTTTCACGAAGATTAACCTAAGATAAGCTAGGAAACGTACCTGAAACCAGGGATGTACGAAGTTCGCATGGCTTCAATAACTAGCACTTGCAGCTCTTTCTGTAGTTTAAGGATCTTCTTCCCTTCTTCGTAGTTGCTTCCAAATGCTGTCCGAGAAATTATATCGCCCGTAAGGTTCTGAAATTCAGGCCAGACATCCAATTCACTAGTCCCTTGAGCACCAACCAATTTCTTCCATTGCTTTATCAACGTGCCACAACTGTCTGAAAATACCGGTATCATCCCCTATAACAGATCAGAGAAACGTCAAATTCTTCTATTCCTTTCAAGTGGGATGAACAGACGATTACTATTAGCATTTCGAAAATTGATTGTGACCTTCAATTTATCCAAGTGGAAGGCAGGGTTGATGACCCTCCTGTGTATAGCCCATTTTTCGCCTTCTAGAGTTGTCAGTCCTCGTGTTAAAATTGTTATCAGAGGGTTTAGAGGTGGCTTTTGAAAGTGGCCTAGCTTGTTAGAAAGCACTTCTTTCATCAACTCTGGATCAGTGATGATCAACCTTGGTGCTGTTCCCATCCAGCATAGAGCAATCCTCCCTATATCAGCACATCTCTTCTAATCAACCACAAGCTCATTATTTCTGATGTAACACAAAAAGAGTTGGAGGGACAGCTAAATAGAAAATAGTAAAAACTTTGTTTTACAATACCGTATTTTTGGAAAACATTATTGGTAAATGGATCAACGCGCGACACAATATGGTGGGAAATGTCAAGGGGACTGGACCATGCTTCAGTTATTTGCTTCACCAAGTCCTTCGTGTCACCAAACAACAGCTTGTAGGGGGTGCCCCTGATTCCTTGCTGCTTCAAGTGCCTCTCAAGCCTTTTTGGTTTCCACCAGATGGTGTGGGAAACTCTGGCTATGCAGTAGAGGGAAAGAATGAATGAAGAGATTACCACATAATGGGACATTGTTTGCTCCATTGACATTGCAGTCAATTTGCTGTAGTATTTGAGTGCTTACATGCCAAAACTTTGGGCTCTATATATTGGGTTCTTGACTTCTTGTGCACTGCTGTGTATGTTTTGTCCTTTGTTTTTAATTTGTATGTGAGACTTTTGACTCATTTTACTTGGAGGAAAAGATATACAGAATTAAGGTCATATACTCATGCAATAGTCAATGACATCCATCCAAGTTCAGAAGAGCATCTGATAGATATTAATCCCAACTATGAAATAACAAACGCGAAATGTTGGGAAAGTTACACAATAAAGTCACGATGGAGTTGGCAAGAAAAATTAAAAAGTTCCTCTTGGAATTCTCACTAAAATAATAAATCAGATAGAGAGACGGAACTCAAGAATCAGTGAGTGAACGCAACTGTAGCGAACTGGTTTTAATCTTGAAAACATGATAGAGCAGTTAAAATCCAACATTTTAGTTTCTAAAGTTAGATTAAAAAAGAATAGTTTTATAAGATATAGGTGCAATTTTATCCACACCCTATCCACTTTATCCACACCCGGTTTGGAATATCAAATTAAAAGTAAAAGTTGTTTCTCACACGACATCTTCAGATGCGAAACTTTATCCAAAGATCAACCAAAAAGCAGCCTATTTTTTTTTTCTTATCCAAAGATCAACCGAAAAGCAGCCTATTTTTTTCTTCTCATCTTAATTTAGCTTTGCAATAAATCAAATGTTCGGAGCCTATTTTTTTCTTCTCATCTTAATTTAGCTTTGCAATATATAAATCAAATGTTTAAACATAATTAAAAATGTTTCATGAATCTCTAAGTGTATATATCTTTTGCGTGACGGTCAAGAACTTGCCCCATTAAAAATTGAATGAAAATTGAATTTGTCACATCAACTAATAAGCTTAAGTCAAAGTTATTTTTTTAATACATTAAAAACAAGAATAATTAACTTGGAGAAAAAGATTGGTACAACAGTAGAAGATAACATAAAGTAGAAGCAGCCTCTTTCTACAAGACCTTTGCCCTTCCTTTCCTTTGGGCCTATGAACAAAAAGGACAGTATTATGTCGCTGAACACCGATGTCTCGAAATCTTTTGTGGTACTACGGAGTGTGAGTGAATCGTAGAATGGCATGCACCTTTGATAGTTACGTACGACATCGTTGTTGCGGATCCCCAGAAAACAATTTTCTTGAACAACCAAGTGGTTTGTCGCTCTATCACGGTGAGATTGCCTATAACATGTTAGAAGAATCAATTTTTTTGAGAGTGCTGTCACTAATTTTTGCAATTGTCCTTAAGGTGCTATAACAAATATTATCAACATATTCTCGTGGCTAGAGTGAAAAGTTTTATTTTAATTGAAAAAAGAAAAAGAAAAAGGTAGCGCGGTTGGAATAACACTGAAGTTTAAACATTACACCTTCAACTCTGGCAAAGCTAATTACAAGGCAAAGTAACAATCAAACTCAGAACTAGTCCAATGAAGAACATTGTAGGGGAGTTTGCAAATCAGGCTTCATTGTGTATTGACAGAAGTAACTGGTGCTTTCCTCCAACTAAGCACTCTACGTTTGATCCATACTTCAGTCTTGGCAAGCACACCACGGAGGTCTTGATGCTGATCTTGTTAGTCCTTTCCTACCAAGTTCCATGCAAAATCGCATCAAGAGTCTCTTCCCTCTGACCTTGGTCATGGCATAGTTGAGGACTCGGGTCCAAGTAGAGCAAGTATGGCTGATTTGTAGCCGGCCTGATATCCCTGTACAAAGAGCTTTAGAGAAAGAGCATGCCATGAACAGATGGTCCATAGTTTCTTGCTGTTGGAACAAAGTAGGCAACTGTCATCGGTGAACACCCCACATGCTAAATCTATCCTTAGGACTCAACCCCTTCCTGCAGAGCAGCCATAGGATGAGGGAGCATTTAGGGAGGTGTCCACGGAAGCAAATCAGTTTCGACCCATGAACAATATAATAGGCTGAAGCGATCTGATAGTATTTCGTGCAGAATTGATGGTAAAACTTCTTTGAGGATCAGGGGTCTAGCAAATTTGATCTTACTTAGTAAGATCAAAGCCAGGGAGAGTAGTAATTAAGCTGAGAGTGCAGCTCTTTCAGAGCATGAGATCTGATGTGCAGGCTCCAGCCTCCATTTTGCATGATCTCACACACTTTAACATCCTTTGTGCTAGGCTGCTGGCTGCATCATAAATGATTCTTTGCCCATACTGCTGCACAGTTCGGCCAGTTGGAAACCAACTTTGCCGCATAATACACAAATAGCATCTGTCCTAATGAGTTGCAAATGAGTGGAGTAAAAACTACAATATGGCCATTGATTGCTGAGTTTATCCTCCTAATTATGCGGTGTTAGTCATTCAAGGTGGCAGTATACCTAATGTACCCACTTTACTGAGCAAACATTTATTGAAACTAAATGTAAATATATTATTGCTTAATCTTTTTGTTTCTTCCTAGCAAACTTCATTAATCACATAAAAAGTTAAAGGCAATATTCGAGCGGGTATTCTTAGAGAAACAAAGACAATACTCAAATGACTGATACCTCTAAAAGAACAAGAGAAAACGCATCCTAATGGATGGGGTCAGACAATGACCAACATGACCTTCAAGGAAAGCAAATGGCAGACAAGGCCGCCATCAACGGGTGAAATTGATGCAAAACTATGCATTAATTCCGATGCGCATCAAAAGACAATTTATAGTACTGTAGCAGGATTGGCGAGATCCGCAGTGCGAAGGAAGTTTTCTCCGGCCAATTCCATTACAAACCAACTACTTCTAAGGGTAATGCTTAAATGATGTTGTCAAGGTGGATGCAATTGTGCATACTAGAAAATACAACATTTAAGACTATAAACTGATTTACTCGGTGCATTACATAGTCTATTATATCTAATACTTTCACGATACTCAGTTTTTCGACATGGTGTTAATTACGACAGAAAAAGTATCCAGTGACAGTATTACTTGCTTTCTTCTTTCCCCTAATAATTGAGAAATCAATCCGCAAATTGGCAGCGGTGGATGCAGCGCGGTGGGCCTTTTGCTGGTCCTGTTTTACTTTCTTGTCTATTAGACATTTTAGGTCATATGGACGTGATTGTCACATAAACGTTATGTCCTTTCGGTTGTTCACATAATTTGAGCTCTATTTTAATTTGTCGTGGTCAACATAAAAAATGGAGCTCAATTGACAAGAAGTGGAGCTCAATTAATATCACTCACCAAAACAAAATCAGAAGAGCTATGAAAGTAACTTATGAATTGTTATTCTTTCGACATTCAGTGCCCACCTTAAAATTATTTCTGACCCCACTGCTAATTGGCCTGATGTATGGAGGCATAGCAAGGGTATCAAGAAGTTTTCCTGATATGACAGGCACAGAGGCATAGAGAGCTGCTGGTTCATCCAACGTTCAAGACAACGTAAACAAAGGTAGCTGGGCCTTTTTGGAGATGCTTTTCAGACTGAAGTCAAGTTGCTTCCATTTTGTGCTGGTCCTTTTCTCTCTGGGTCCAAGCAACTTCACTTCAGTCTACAGAGAACTGAAATGGAGTAGATAGATTGAAGCAGTATTCAGCATTCCAAGTAACAGTTCGGGATCAGGGTCGGGTTAGATCTGCACCTTCTTTTGCTAAACTTTTGTTTTCTGTTGTATCATGCATCAGTCACAGAGGCATAGATTGAATGCGGAACCATTGCAGAAAGCTGCACTTACCCTTAGAAACGTATTTTTTTGGCAACTCCATGAAAGATTTTAATATACCGACATTCTTTGAAGACATCAGATAACTAAACGCAAGGGAGTACAATATCAAGAAAAGAATCTACACTTTTCATAATTCAAAATTGTACTTGAAGAATGCAGATTCAGGTCACATGCGCACTTCATGACAACGAACTTTCTGATTAGGGAAAGAGAAAGCGCACACACAAAAATGGACACAACTGTTCACTAGCTATACCAAAAGAGATCAACTAAATAGTCTCCAAACGCCAAATCTTCTCTCCAATATATGACATCTACAAAATGATTACGTACACTCAGTGCTATGTCTACTCATTTGTGCTAGACTGACAAAAATTTTCTCTCATTGTAGTAAGTTGCTAATATAAAGGGTAGGCGTAGTCATACAATATGGGGTTCCTTTTCGTGAATTTGAATTTCCTGCTAGAATGTTTGGATTCGTTTAATTTGTTAAGTCATTAGATGCTAACTATACGTGGTATCAAATCTCCAATTTAGCAAGCTCGTGGAGTTTACTCCTTCCTGCTTGTATTGCATTTAATTGCATTATACTACGCTCGTGCACTTGGGTACTTCTTGGTTCAGTCTTTTGTCTCTCTAGACACGACAAAGTGACGTACTGAAAATTTCGTACGTGAAGCTGGTACTATGAAAAGCATTCCGTACTTATGGTAATGCAAGCATTCCGTACTCTTAAAAGCAAAAAACTTTGAAAATGTAAGATACGTGCAAAAAATCTACGGTTAACGGATTGACATTGACAATGGAAAATGACACTTTTAAGTAGTTAGCTAACCAATTCAGAGAAGTACGATAGCAATAATTGAGCATGACCACGTTATGTATGTCAAATTATTTGCACAGTTTCACCTAGATACATGTTTCTTGAGACTCGTTGCTTATGACTGTCATGCGAGTCTCACTTTGACTGTTCTTGAGAAATTTATAAGTGTCTTGATATAAAAACTTTTAACCAACTAGTAAAATTCAAATGATTAGAATTTTTTTTAGCTGCAACCTTGTTTATATTTTACAACCTCTGTAAGGATAACGAATGGTTGCCAAAATATGATTAGTGACCTTAAATAAAAAGTCATGTTAATTGCCGCAAAAGTTGCCTACAAAAACGTCACTTACCATATATACGTATATATGAACCCTAATTAGGTTAACTAGGGTTAACCCTAATTAGGTTAACTAGGGTTAATTAGGGCTTATCGGGGCTAATTAGGGTTGATTTGGGTAATTAGGGTTTAATTAGATTAATTAGGTTAAATTACGGTTAACTAGGGTTACACTTCAAGATGTGTTAGGGGTTAATTAGGGTTAAGTAGGGTTAATTAGGAGTTCCTTAGAGTTAATTAGGGTTATTTAGGTCTAAGTAAGTTTAATCGAGTTCAATTAGGGTTAGTTAGTATTAATTAGGGCTAATTAGTATTAATTAATTAGGGTTTACTTAGATTAATTAGGGTTAATATGTGTTAATTAGGACTAATTAGGGCTAATTAACGTTAATTAGGATTAATTACGATTAATCGGTCCAATTAGGGTTAATTAGTAATAATTATGGTTTAATTGGGATTAATTAAACTTCTAGTACAATTATACATTATAACAATTATAGCAATTATAACAAACCACATACAATTACACTATGCATTATAACAAATTAAATTCAATTACACTTACATGCATTAAACCACATGCATTAAAATAAATTAGGGTAAAATGGACATACAGGAGATGGTGCAGCGGCAGCGCGGCAGTGGAGGGGCACGGGGCCGTGGGGGGCGATGTCGCCAGAGGGAAGAAAAACTTGCCTGTGAGAGTGAGTGAGAAACTGAGAGAGAAAAATGGGGAGAGAGAGAGAAGGGAAAGGGGGCTTTTATGACAGGACTTTTAGCGACGGAATTTTCCGTCGCTAAAAGTCATAATTTTTAGACTTTAAGCGACGGGCATTTTTAGCGATGGAAAATTATGTCGCTACAATACGTTTTAGAGATGGAATGTTTAGCGACGGCGTGATTCCGTCGCTATTTTTTTATATAAAAAAAGTGATCGAAAATTAGAAATTTTTAAGTTCTTTTAGCAACGGAAAAGCCGTCGCTAAAACACCGTTGGTAAAGGTTTATACTGACGGAAGTTTAGCGACGGTCCATTCTGTCGCTAAAAGTCCGTTGCAAAAAACCAATTTTCTTTTAGTGGTCATGGCACAGCTGAGGAATTGAGTCCAAGTAGAGAAAGTATTGCTGATTTTGTAGCCGCCCTAATATCTCTGCCCAAAGAGCTTTACAGAAAGAGCATGCCAATGAACAGATGGTCCATAGTTCCTTGCTGTTGGAACAAAGTGGGCAATTTTCCTCAATGAACACCCCACATGTTCAATCTATCCTTAGGTCTCAACCCCTTCCTGCAGAGCAGCCATAGGATGAGGGAGCATTTAGGGAGGTGTCCAGGGAACCAAAGCAGTTTCGACCCATGAACAACATAACAGGCTGATGCGATCTGATAGTATTCCAAGCAGAATTGATGGTAAAACTTCTTTGAGGATCGGGGGTCTAGCAACTTTTATCTTAGTAAGATCAATTAAGCCAGGGAGAGTAGTAATTAAGCTGAGAGTGCAGCTCTTTCAATGCATGAGATCTGATGTGCAGGCTCCAGCCTCCATTTTGCTTGATCTCTTACACTTTGTGCTAGGCTGCTAGCTGCGTCATAAATGATTCTTTGCCCATACTGCTGCAAAATAGGGCCAGTTGGAAACCAACTTTGCCATAATACACAGATAACATCTCTCCTAATGAGTTGCAAGTGGAGTAATAACTGCAGTATGGCCATTGATTGCTGAGTTTATCCTCTTAATTATGTGGTGTTAGTCATTCGAGGTGGCAGTACACCAGCAAACAGTTACCGAATTAAATGTAAAAGATATGATTGCTTAAGCTTACCGTTTGTTCCTGAGCACTTCAGTATTTACATAAAAAATTAAAAGGCGATATTCGTGAGGATATTCCTAAGAAAAATAAAGGCAATTACCCAAATGAATACCCCTAAAAGAACAAAAGACAGCGCATCCTAATGGATGGTGTTAGACAATGATCAACATGACCTTCAAGGAAAGCAATGAACGTACAACTGTACAAGTACGAGGCCACAATTGTTTGGGGTTACCAAACTAAGTGGCGACGGGGTGGAATTGATGCAAAATTATGCATCAATTCCGGTGGCCGCATCAAAAGACAATTTATAGTACTGTAACAGGATTGGTGAGATCCGCAGCTCGAAGGAAGTTTTCTCCGGCTAATTCCATTACAAACCAACCACTTATAAGGGTAATGCTTATATTAAGTTGTCAAGGTGGATGCAATTGTGCATACTTGAAAATACAACATTTAAGACAATAAACTAAGTTGCTTGGTGCATCATTTAGTTTGTTGTATCTAATTCTTTCACGATACTTAGTTTTTGATGTAGTGATAATTGCTACAGAAAAAGTATCCAGAGACAGTATTACTTACTTTCTTCTTTCCCCCAATAATTGAGAAATTGATCCGCAAATTCACAGCGGTGAGGCAGCAGGTGGCAGATGATAACTATACATAGTATCAGATCTCCAATTTAGCAAGCTCGTAAAGTTTTCTCCTTCCTGCTTGTATTGCATTTTGCATTGCACTATGTTCGTGCACTTGGGTACTTCTTGGTTCAGTCTTTTGCCTCTCTAGGCATGACAAAGTAACGTAGAGAAAATTTCATACGTGATGCTGGTAGAACATATAATAACACGAGCATTGCATACTCTAAAAAGCAAAAACCTTTGAAAATTGCAATAAATCTAGAGTTAACGGATCGACATTGGCAATGGACTATTAATGACACTTTCACGTGCAAGTGGTTAGCTAACCAATTTAAAGAAGTATGATAGCAATAATTGAGCATGAAGACGTTAAAATGTATATCAAATTACTAGCAGGGCTTTACCTAGAAACGTGTTTCTTGAGCCTCGTAAGCTTATGCCTGTCATGTAAGTTTCACTTTAACTGCCGTTAAGTATTTTACAAGTGTCTCGATAAAAATATTGTTAGTCAACTAGTAAAATTCAAATGATTAGAAAATTATTTTAGCTGCAACCTTGTATATGTTTACGACCTCGGTATACTATAATCTTCGTTGCCAAAATATGATTAGTGACCTAAAGTAAGTGACAATAAAAAGTCCGGTTAAAATTTGCCGCAAAAGTTGTCTACAAGAACTTCACAAACCATATATACGTATGTATCAACTACTGAAGTATTCGACCACTTCAGGTCGGACAAATTTTGGAGCACACTGAATTGGTGGTGCTTTAAACAACACCCTTTGCAGCAAAGCACTGCAATTAGTTTTGTAGTTGCAGCCCCTAAATTGTTACTTAGAACGCCACTATAACTTGTGGCGACAAGTTTTTGTCACTTTTGTGCGTGGGTACGTCATGGCTTTAACATCACGAAAAATGGCTTTGTTGCGTCATCTAATTACTATATACTAGCCCAGAAACTCATGTCAAGCGCGAGACGTCGTACTTCAGAATAATTGGTACTTCAGAATAATTGAAATGCATGATAAAATTAATTGGGTTCGGTTAATTACTTATGTAGGCACAATATCTGAAATGTAGTATGGTTATTCCAACAAAGATGGTCATAGTTGATCATATAATTGGTTACACTTTGAAGAATATCATATAACCCTAATGATGAATACGAATGTGTATCTGTCCATTCAACCAATACAGATTCCGTAGAATGCTACAAGACTATAAGAAAAAAATGACAACTAATTAGTAATACGAAAAAAATGGTGCTAAGCTTTGTCGCTAAAAGTATCGGTAAAAAATTTCAACTAACCATTAATCATCGCTATATGTTGTTTGCCAAATTTATCATATGGAAGAGGTGTCAGGAGTGCTACAAGAAAATGCAGGAACAACTCCCAAAATATAGTAGATATTAGATTGACTGAAGCGCGGACTAAATTACTCTCTTCTGATGATTTCTGGCCATTATCACCGTTGAAGCAAGATTCTTAACGCGCCGCCTTTGGGATACATCAACCCAGCTCTAATTGTTACTTCACTCGTAATTCTACAGAAATGAATGAAGTATAAGCTTCATCTGATACCCTACTAAAATGGCCACAATGTTTAATGCAAAAAAATAAAAAAAAATTGAAAAATCTGTTTGGAAAAACAGTAATACTTAGTAAGTTCATTTCAAAACCTCCCCCACTTGTCCTTTCCCATATCTCCCCCACTTGTCTTTGCATATTGTGCGCGCGTGAGTCCAAAACTCTTTAATTATATGTTTCTAATGAGTTTTTTTCTTCTTATATATACCTTAAAGTCTCTTTAAAAGGGCAATTTGGGACAAGTGTTTTTCAAAAATTTAAGTATGCAAGAAAACTCTTTTTTTAATGATTCACTCACAAGACAACGTTGGACTAAAGCATCTAGCGATTTTTGTCAAAATTTTCCAATGTTTTCTCAAAACCATTAATTCTTGTTTAAATAAAGAGGAATTTTTTGTTAAAATTCTCGGACATGGCAGGTCACACTGATTCATAGCCCCCTTTTGATTTGATATCCCGGATCCACCCTCGTCGTCATAATATCAAATCCCTATATTAGCACGCTCTTGTTGCTCACTCCTCCCTAGTTGCATTGCAGTTTGCATTGTCAAACATGTTACACAAAGATTTCATCCGTTTCCTAATTAACATGGTGCACTCTTCAAAGTATATACCAGATGAATCTTAAATATGAAATACAAACACTTCATACATTCTCTAATCCGGCAGGTTTCCAAAGTATATCACTACGCAAAAGTCGTACGTCGACTCATAGAAAGCAAGAGATCCTGAGGAAGATGAGATACAAGCATGAGTTAAGTCTAAATTTAAGGGGACTGACAGTGGCAATAATTAATGCAAGTAGCAGTTGCAACTTGAAAAAAAGTTATTTATCTCTTTAATAGCACAAGCATGATGCATTAATCAAAAGAGTGGTCTATACAGAAACTTGAAAAAAATAATACTGAAATTCTGTCACGTTGACGTTGAGGAACCACACACCATGCAAAATTTCCTTTCTCCTCTTTTCTGAACTTCCAGAACGTGCCAATTAAGACGTAGTAAATATACCCTGCAAAGCTCTTGTGATGACTTGAGAGAAAAAAACTGAAATCACAGAAGAGATGTACTACTATTCTTAGAAGTAGTAGAGATCCAGTTTGTCTCGTGTTTGGTATAGCTTCAAGGAAACGATATAGCCGAATGGGGAGGAGCCCTTGCTGTTCCAAAGTTGGCTTGAATAAAGGTGCATGGACTGCTGCTGAAGATAGAATTCTCACTGACTACATTAAGCTCCATGGTGAAGGCAGATGGACGAACCTCCCCAAAAGAGCTGGTGAATTATCTCAAACTTTTATGTGTGTGCCCCAGTGCGTGTGTGTCTTTCAGCTTCTCTTCTGGTTCCTTTTCGAAGGGGATATGGGTTTTCTTATCATTACAGGAAATGGCTTTGTTGGTGTAGGTCTAAAGAGATGTGGAAAAAGTTGTAGACTTCGTTGGCTGAATTATCTAAGACCAGACATCAAGAGAGGAAACATATCATTTGACGAGGAAGATCTCATCATCAGACTTCACAAGCTATTAGGGAACAGGTGCGTAACGCTTCTTTTTCTTAGTATTTTAGAAGTTTTTTGTTTCCTTTATATATATATATATATATACAAGTTGATCATTTGAGGTTTCTAAGTTTTCACGGTACATTTCTATCACCGCTGTATTTAAGCTTTTTGTTTCCAACAGCTTGATTTTTCCAAAACCACGTATTTGTTTCGTGGTGCTCACAAAGTTGCTTGTTCCACCTTCTAGTTTATAAGTTTGACATTAACTGAATTTGATTTATATAGATGGTCTCTGATAGCTGGGAGGCTTCCAGGCCGAACAGATAATGAAATTAAGAATTACTGGAACACTACAATAGCAAAAAAGGCCAATGATCTACGAAACTTGACTTCAACTTCTATGCAACCGAATCAACCAACCAAGAGGGATAAAGAGAAGACACAGTCACATGACATAAATGAGACCAATGTGGTGATGCGCACCAAGGCAAGGAGGTGGTCGAGGTTTTATTGTAGTCCACAACAACAGAAAACTGAACCTACTGACAGAAACCCCAGGCCAGGGACGGTACTCATCGAAGACAGTTCCATTTCTAACCCAATCGAATTAGGTCCCCATCATAGGACTTCATCATCTACGGTTGAAGAAGATGGTATGTTGAGCTTTTTGATGGACGCTACCGTGGGAGAGCTTTGCTTAACAGAGATGATGATGAATTCTGAGTTTTCAGACCTATTCGGCTATATTAAAAACAGTGATTTGTCACCTTCATCGCAAGCACCCATCACTTTGCCGGATGAAATGCTCCAGAATTGGACCGAAGGCTACTATGGCCAATCAAATTTGGGTTTCCATAACAATTTTCTTGCTTCTATCCCCGAGTCTGAAGTTGATTTGCTAGCTGAATAGTTGAGCAGTAACCTTGGCTTGAAATAAAAGGTAATGTTGTAGGTTTATACAGGATCAAAAGTGTGTTTACTTGCTAAACAAGTCTTTTCTCATGCATTATTCAGATTATCTAATTACCATGGAAATATGACTCAATTTTTCTTTCACACAGGTCAAAATTTCATGTGAGTGGATCTTGTCAACAATAAATGAATCCTCTTGTATTATATAAAGCTCTTTAAAGTACATGGTACATGGGACAAGACCTCATCATCCCAAAAAAGGGATCTCATGTGTTCTTTGAAATCGATTGAGAATGTATTTCTAAGCTTAACTTCGGCCAAATTTGTTGGATTTAACATGGATGTAATTCGATCAAAAAATCCCATAAATGCAATAAGATTGATCAGCGTTTATATGTACTATGCTCAGGAAAACGGATGATCGTGTCTTTCGACATGAAAACCCTGATTCAACGCAAATCCTCAACATCATTGTGAATACACTTGCTGCGAATGCAATGGTTTAGAAGAACCACCAACTCGTTGGGAACTATGTGCAACAGGGACTTGCCGGATTTTACCTTTGACTAGTTTTAGTTTGATTAGGTTGGACTTTTTGTCTAGCTTTGTCATTTGATGCTTGCATTACCAGGCTATACCCTTTGTGATCCAGTAATTCTATGAGCAACTGCTATAATTCCTTTACGTCACAAAGGCTCTTACAAAATCAAATGAGATACTTGAAAGAAAAACGCCAAAAGAACACATATAATGAGGGCTTACAAGTCAGGTCAAACTCAAGTAGAAAAACAGTTAAAAGTAATATCCCCAGCTCTTCACTTCTCACATGAACTTTAAGCCAAGTTTCCTTCTCAGTACTGACCATACAAATATCAAATATGCACCTACTCGAGTAGCCAATTGTGAGTTAGAACGGAATCTAAAGCATGGCAACAGTATGCAGGTGACAGGGCTCAATTTCCCCTGCCTATTACAAGCTGAATATGACAAGGCTTAAATTCGTTCCCCACCATGTGATTTCTGATTCTTTGAGGAAAGAGGAACACTCAATGAGCCTGTGAACTTAATGATACTGCCCCGGAAGCATGGGCGGACCTACGTGGTGACTAGGGGGGCTCAAGCACCCCCCAAAACTTTGATTTTTTTTTTCTTTCGGGAATTACACCTAGACCCCGTTCTTGAGACCGCATTCTCCGAGACTCCACACCAGTCGACAGTCACCTCTCTCTCTCTCTCTCTCTCTCTCTCTCTCCATGACCGTGAGGACCGTGACCGTCGGCGAGAACTGAGAACAGGCCGTGACTATTGATGGCTTGACAACGGCCACCGACTCACCGCGACGACATGTCGAGTGACAAAGACGACCTGTCGACCTCATCGAGCAGGTCACCGACTCAACGCGACGCCGACCAGATTAGGAATTCTGCAACAAGGCGACGATCGTGACTCACTCCGAAGGTTGGAACTCCGACCAGATCTGGAACTGCCGAACTGACGCCGACCGCGACTGACTTTGATAGGGCTCTTTCTCCTTATCGAAATAGTAACTTTGGTACAAAGACCAAGGAAGGCTCGGGCGACGAGGCACTTCGACTTCTACTGCGACAGGGTGGAATTGATGCAAAACTATGCAATCAATTCCGGTGGTCGCATCAAAAAGACAATTTATAGTACTGTAGCAGGATCGGTGAGATCCGCAGCTCGAAGGAAGTTTTCTCCGGCCAATTCCATTACAAACCAACCACTTACAAGGGTAATGCTTAAATGATGTTGTCAAGGTGGATGCAATCGTGCATACTTGAAAATACAACATTTAAGACTATAAACTAAGTTATTTGGTGCATCATATAGTCTGTTGTATCTAATGCTTTCACAATACTCATTTTTTTGATGTAGTGGTAATTACTACAGAAAAAGTATCCACAGACGGTATTACTTACTTTCTTCTTTCCCCCAATAATTGAGAAATCGATCCGCAAATTCGCAGCGGTGGAGGCAGCAGGTGGCAGCGGCCGGCCTGTTGCTGGTCCTGTTTTAATTTCCCGTGTATTAGGCATTTCAGGTCATACAGACGTAATTCCCACATAAAAACTATGTCCTTTTTGGTTGTTCATATAATTTGAGTTCTATTTTTGTTGTTAAAGTAGCTATATTCAAGGTTATTCATTAGCGTAAAAAACGGAGATCCATGGCAACAAGTGGAGCTCAAATTAGTATCACCCACCAAAACAAAATCAGAAGAACTATGAAAGTAACTCATCAAAGTTATTATTCTTTCGACATTCAGTGCCCACCTTAAAAATTATTTCTGACCCCACTGCTAAAATTGGCACGATGCATGGAGGCCTATATATAGCAAGGGAATTTGGAAGTTTTCCTGATACAAGAGGCAAAGAGGGCAGCTGGTCCAACCAACTTTCAAGACAACGTAAAGAAAGGTAGTTCAGGCTCACCAAGACCTGCTTCAATTAAATTATTATTTCTGATAATAATAATAACAAGGCAGCTGGTCCTTTTTGGACATGCTTTTCAGACTCAAGTCAAGTTGTTTTCAATTTTGTGCAGGCCCTTTTTTTTACTGGGTCCAAACAACTTCCCTTCAGTCTACAGAACTGAAATGGAGTAGATAGATTGAAGCATTATTCAGCATTTCAAGTAACAGTTTGGAATCGGGTCGGGTTAGATCTGCACCTTTTTTTGCTAACTTCAGTTTTTACTCTAACAGATGTATCAGTCTCACTTCCTAAATCCGTCGGTCGGACCTGGATTATTAAGAAGCTCTCTGAAGTTACACACGTTCTATAATGTGAAATCATTGTAGAAAGCTGCACTTACCCTTACGTACAAACGTTTTTTTTTTTTTTAGCAACTCCATGAAAGATTTTAAAATATCAGATAACTAAACGACGAATGACAGTATCAAAAAATAAATAAAATTTTTACACCTTTCATAATTCAAAATCGTTCATATGAAGAATGCAGTTTCATGTCGCATGCGCACTTCACGACAACGAATTTTCTGATTACGGAAAGAGAAAGCACACACAAAAAATGGACACAAAGGTACAAAAGAGGTCAATTTTTCTTTTCAAGGGATCCAACTGATGAATACCAAAAGAGGTCAAAAATGCTCTCCAAACGCCAAATCTTCTCACCAGACAGCCATATGTTAAATGCATGACATCTACAGAATAATTACGTACACTCAGTCTCAGTGCTATGTCTACTCATTTGTGCTAGACCGACAAAGAAGAGGCCAATCATTATTCAAAATCTAAGGACTAGATCATGCATTCGAGTTCCGCAAAGAATTTTCTCTTATTGTATTAAGTTGCTAATAGAAAGGGTAGTTGTAGTCATACAATATTGGGTTCCTTTGGTGAATTTTTATTTCGTGCTAGAGTGTTTGGATTTGTTTGTTAAGTCATTAGATTAGATCAGATGATAACTACACATAGTATCAAATCTCCAATTTAGCAAGCTCGTAAAGTTTACTCCTTCCTGCTTGTATTGCATTTTGCACTATACTATGTTCGTGCACTTGAGTACTTCTTGGTTCAGTCTTGTGCCTCTTCACACACGGCAAAGTAACGTATAGAAAATTTCATACGTGAAGCTGGTAGAACATATAATAACACGAGCATTGCATACTCTAAAAAGCAAAAAACTTTGAAAATTGCAATAAATCTAGAGTTAACGGATTGACAGTCATGTAAGTTTCACTTTGACTGCTGTTAAGAATTTTGTGAGTGTCTCGATAAAAATAGTTTGTTAATTAAATAGTAACATTCAAATGATTAGAAAATTCTTTTAGCTGCAACCTTGTATATGTTTATGACCTCTGTATAGTACAATCTATCGTTGCCAAAATATGATTAGTGACCTAAAATAAGTGACAATAAAAAGTCCATGTTAAAATATGCCGCAAAAGTTGTCTTCAAGAACGTCACTAACCATATATACGTATGTATCAACTATTGATTAGTGAGTTGTAGCCTCTTACTGCAACCCAGATTGAAGCAAATACAATTTAAACCTTACCCAAATACGATTTAAACCTTACCTGAGCACAGCTTGGTCAATTTGGTGCATCAGATGTAGCAAGAAGGCGATTTAGAGGTTGGGAGGACAACAATCCCACGAGAAAAAAACGAAGAGAATGATCAGCTAGACATACACAGCAAGAATCCACAGCTGGAGGTGATATCCAAAGGTCAGTTTAGAATATGGCAGATCCAAGATGCATGTGCACAAAAACCCTAAAGCCAAGAGGACTAGATGATCTTTGTTATGAATGATGGATATCATAGTTATCAATATCGTACCGGTACCGTCCGTACCGGCCTATACGTATTGCTTTTGCCTTTTACTGGTACGGTATCTATTACATTTTGTACCGGTTAAATACCGCTCTGTACCGGTTGTACCGGCCTGTACAAGTGATACCGGCCGAAAATTACGTACCGGCAGAGATAATGTATTTTGTACCGATCCCTTAAAAAATGTAAAAGTGACAAATTCTGTTAGAAATTTTATAAATTAACCATATACAGACTAAATAGAAAAACATTCTAAGTTTTATTATATCAATCAAAGCCTCTGTAGCCTATTGCTTTCTTGATAAGTTTTTAATCTTCACTTAACTTTGATGTACTTCAACCTGGAAACGTACTGCTTTACATATGTGCGCGCACACACACATAGAAAAACAGCTTATTTTTGAACCCAAAGACATTATTATTGAATAAATAGGTTATTCTAACATAAGAATTTGCGAATGAGATCGTCGAAAATGGTGGGATAAACAACTTATTTGGTAACCAAAAGTTTGATTGAAAACTAAGATAATCCAAGCTCTATAGGATAAACATTTTATTCTAGAAGAGTTGTGAGTAAGAAAATATATGTATATATTGTTAGTTCGTTAATGAATGAATATTACATATGTATAATATTAATGAAGATTTTGAGGCGGTACCGATACCGATACGTACTATTTTACAAAAAAAACGGTATGCACTTCGGTACGGTATTCACAACTATGATGTATATAATTACAAGCCACATAGTTATTAATCACCTTTATAATTAAGTGAGTAGGATAAATAAAAGAGGTTTAATATATACTTAAACTTATCTCAACCTAACATAAATTATCTCAAATAATCATCAGGTTATCGTAGCATTGATATGCCCTTAATCATTATAATCTCAAATAATTATCAGTTTATTGCAGTATTCTCCCATTTCATCTATCGATTTCACTACGCCATATGTATTAAGCCAGTGCTGAAATCGCAATACCTTAAAGTGCTTGATTGCTTTTGGAAAGAAGAACAATGATTGAGTACCAGGTCACCATTTGTTGCTAAATAAGGATAGAAGAAATGTTTCCAATACTAGATAAGGATGTGGGGTATGATAAAAAAACGTCGCTAATATGTATCTTTTGCGTGACAGTCAAGTATTCGACCACTTCCGGTCGGACAAATTTTGGAGCACACTGAATTGGTGGTGCTTTAAACAACACCCTTTGCAGCGAAGCACTGCAATTAGTTTTGTAGTTGCAGCCCCTAAATTGTTACCCAGAACGCCACTATAACCTGTGGCGACACGTTTCTGTCGCTGAAAAATGGAATTGGGTTTTCTTTTGTTGGTACGTCATGGTTTGAACATCACGAAAATGACTCTTTTGCATCATCTAATTACTATATACTAGTCCAAAAACTCATGTCAAGTGTGAGACCGTCGTAGAATAATTGAAATGCATGATAAAATCAATTGGGTTCGGTTAATTACTTGTGTAGGCACAATATCAGAAACGTAGTATGGTTATTCCAACAAAGATGGTCATAGTTGATCATAATTGGTTACACTTCGAAGAATATCATATAACCCGGCCTAAATGTGAATATGAATGTGTATCTGTCTATTCAACCAGTACAGATTTCGTAGAATGCTACAATACAATAAGAAATAAAAAATGACCACTAATTAATTAGTACTACAAAAAAAATAAAAAATAAAAAATGGTGCTGAGCTTTGTCGCTAAAAGTATCGGTCAAAAATTGCAACTAACCATTAATCATCGCTATATATTGTTTGCCATATTTTTCATATGGAGAAGGTGTCGGCAGTGCTACAAGAAAATGCAAGAACAACTCTCAAAATAAAGTAGATATTACCTTGAGTGAGACGCTGACTAGATTACTCTCTTTAGATGTTTTGCGCCCATAATCACCGTTGAAGCAAGATTCTTGACGCACCGCCTCCAGTTTACAACAATCAAGCTCTAATTGTTGCATCACTCGTAATTCTGCGCAAATGAATGAAGTAGAAGTTTCATTTGATACCTTACCAAAATGGCCACAATGTTTAATGCAAAAAAACTGTTGAAAATATGTTAGAAAAAACAGTAATACTTAATAAGTTCTTTTCAAAACCTCCCTTACTTATCCCTCCCCATACCTCCCCCTAGACCTGGCAATTTTTTGCCCGTACCCGCGGGTCGACCCGTAACCGGTCAAAAACCCCGGGTACGGGTACACATATGTGTTACCCGTGGAAATTAGACCTGTACCCGAACCAGACCGTATTTTTCGGGTCGGTCCGG
The DNA here is from genome assembly GCA_033065855.1 of Escallonia rubra. Taxonomy (NCBI): domain Eukaryota; kingdom Viridiplantae; phylum Streptophyta; class Magnoliopsida; order Escalloniales; family Escalloniaceae; genus Escallonia; species Escallonia rubra. Next base: position 40,371 of record JAVXUO010002261.1, on the reverse strand, counting down.
GGTGGGTACGGGTCACCCGGGTTTACCCGGAATTTTGCATTATATATGCCCTCTTTGTGCCCTAATCCCTAACCCCCTCTCATTTCTCTTCTGATCTCTCTTCATATTCTCACTTCTCTATCGCCGCCCCAGGCCCCCAGCCCCATCTCATTCTTTGCGCCACCACCCCATCCTTCTCCACCGCAACCGCCTCTTTCTCTCTATCCCTCTTCCCTCATTTATCAGTAATCTCGAGATCGAGCGCCAACTGTGAGCCCCTTCACCGAGATCTACCTCCGACAACCTAGGCATCAGTCCTTTTGGGCACCTCACTCTTCAACGCGACGCCGACCTCAACCACCCTGCTTTGCTGTCGCCACCACTATATATATATATATATATATATATATATATATATATCTCCGTCAGTGCTCATCCAAAATCAATAACAGATTCTAGATCTTCTCTCACAATCACATATCGACTACCGACGGCCGTCAATCGGGAGATTCACGAACTGGGGAGGTACTCTGTCAAGGAGTACAACAGAAAGAGGAACGACAGCTACGGGTAGAAATTTACGGAAGTGGTGGAGGCGGAGACGCATGTGGTTTCCGGAATCAAGTACTACCTCAAGATCTCGGCCGCTACTCCTACCGGTGCTCCCAAGATCTTCGAGGCCGTGGTGGTGGTGAAGCCGTGGCTTCATTCCAAACAATTTCTCCATTTTTTGCCTTCGCCTGCTACGAAATAAAGTGAATTTGCTAGTAACCGTTCGTGTTGTAATACTTTAACCTGATGATGCTTGTTGTTCTCCTGGTTTCCAGTTTTATGTGTTTGCTTGTAACAATGTTCTAAATATGATACGAATTAAACAAATTGGTCTAAGACTTGTTTAAAGATCAGATCTACAGTTAAAGCTCTGTTTGTTAAGAAAAAAAATAATAAAAAATTAGGCATTTACACGCGGGTAATACCCGGCCCGCGTGGGTAGGGTACGGGTTCTTAAAAAGACTACCCAAGAAAAACGGGTAAATTTTACCCGGCCGGGTATTACCCGTACCCGACGGGTTTACCCGTTTGCCAGGTCTACCTCCCCCACTTGTCTTTGCATATGTTTCTAATGAGTTTTTTCTTATATATACCTTAAAATCTCTTCAAAAGGGCAATTTGGGACAAATATTTTCAAAAGTTTAAGTATGCAAGAAAAACTCTTTTTTAATTCACTCGCGGGCAATGTTGGACTAGCATCTAATGATTTTTGTCAAAATATTCCAATGTTTTTATCAAAACCATTAATTCTTATTTAAAGAAAGAGGAACTTTTTGTTAAAATTCTCCGACATGGCAGGTCACACTAATTCATAGACCCTTTTGATTTGATGTCCCGGATCCACCTTCGTTGTCATAATATAAGGTCCCTATATCCACCTTAGTTGAATTGCAGTTTGCATTATTAAACCATATGACTCTTAAATTTGAAAGCAAGAAATCTTGAGGAAGATGAGATACAAGCATGAATCAAGTCTAAATTAAAGGGGACTGACATTGGCAATAATGCAAGTAGCAGTAGCAACCAAATCAAAAGGAGTGGTCTACGTAGCACAAGCATGATGCATTAATCAAAGGAGTGGTCTACGTAGAAACTTCAATAAAAAATAATACTGAAATTCTGTCACGTTGACGTTGAGGAACCACACACTACGCAAAATTTCCTCTCTCCTCTTTTCTGAACTTCCAGAAAGTGCCAATGAAGACTTTGTACATATACCCTGCAACCGCCTGCAAGGTCTTGTGATGACTTGAGAGAAAAAAACTGAAATCACAGAAGAGATCTACTACTATTCTGAGAAGTAGTAGAGATCCAGCTTGTCTCGTGTTTGGTATAGCTTCACGGAAACGATATATAGACGAATGGGGAGGAGCCCTTGCTGTTCCAAAGTTGGCTTGAATAAAGGTGCATGGACTGCTGCTGAAGATAGAATTCTCACCGACTACATTAAGCTCCATGGTGAAGGAAGATGGAGGAACCTCCCCAAAAGAGCTGGTGAATTATCTCAAACTGTTGTGTGTGTGTGTGTGTCCCAATGCGCGTGTGTCTTTCAGCTTCTCTTTTGGTTCCTGTTCGAAGGGGATATGGGTTTTCTTATCATTGCAGGAAATGGCATTGTTGGTGTAGGTTTAAAGAGATGTGGAAAAAGCTGTAGACTCCGTTGGCTGAATTATCTGAGACCCGACATCAAGAGAGGACACATATCACTTGACGAGGAAGATCTCATCATCAGGCTTCACAAGCTGTTAGGGAACAGGTATGTGACATTCTTTTTTTTTTTCCTTCCTTTCTTCCTTTTAATATATATGAGTTGATCATTTGAAGTGTCTCAGTTTAAATGATACATTTCTACCGCTGCTGTATTTAAGTTTTTTGTGTCCATCAACTTGATTTTTCCAATACCACATACTTGTTTTCTGGTGCTCACAAAATTGCTTGTTCCACCTTTTAGTTTACTTGTATGACATTAACTGAATTTGATTTATATAGATGGTCTCTGATAGCTGGGAGGCTTCCAGGCCGAACAGATAATGAAATTAAGAATTACTGGAACACTACATTAGCAAAAAAGGCCAATGATCTCCGAAACTTGACTTCAACTTCTATGCAACCGAATCAACCAACCAAGAGGGATCAAGAGAAGACACAGTCACATGACATAAATGAGACCAATGTGGTGGTGCGAACCAAGGCAAGGAGGTGCTCGAGGTTTTATTGTAGTCCACAACAACAGAAAACTGAACCTACTGACAGAAACCCCAGGCTAGGGATGGTACTCATCGAAGACAGTTCCATTTCTAACCCAATCGAATTAGGTCCCCATCATGGGACTTCATCATCTACGGTAGAAGAAGATGGTTTGTTGAGCTTTTTGATGGACGCTACCGTGGGAGAGCTTTGCTTAACAGAGATGATGATGAATTCTGAGTTTTCAGACGTATTCGGCTATATTAATAACAGTGATTTGTCACCTTCATCGCAAGCACCCATCACTTTCCCGGATGAAATGCTCGAGAATTGGACCAAAGGCTACTATGGCCAATCAAATTTGGGTTTCCATAACAATTTTCTTGCTTCTATCCCCGAGTCTGAAGGTGATTTGCTAGCTGAATAGTACTTGAGCAGTAACCTTGGCTTGAAATAAAAGGTAATGTTGCAGGTTTATACTTGCTAAACAAGTCTTTTCTCATGCATTATTCAGATTATCTAATTATCATGGAAATATGACTCAATTTTTCTTTCACACAGGTCAAAATTTCACGTGAGTGGATCTTGTCAACAATAAATGAATCCTCTTGTATTATATAAAGCTCTTTACAGTACATGGTACACGGGACAAGACCTCATCATCCCAAAAAGAGGGATCTCATATGTTCTTTGAAATCGATTGAGAATGTATTTCTAAGCTTAACTTCGGCCAAATTTGTTGAATTTAACATGGATGTAATTCGATCAAAAAATCCCACAAATGCAATAAGATTAATCATCGTTTATATGTACTAGGCTTAGGAAAACGAATGTTTTTCAAAATGAAAACCCTGATCCAACACAAATCCTCAACAGCATTGTGAATATATTTGCTGCGAAGGCAATGGTTCAGAAGAACCACCAACTTGTTGGGAACTATGTGCAACAGGGACTTGCCTGATTTTACCTTTAACTAGTTTTAGTTTGATTAGATTGGACTTTTTGTCTAGCTCTGTGATTTGATGCTTGCATTACCGGGCTATATCACCAAGCGCGTATGTCAGCTGGTAGGGGGTTGTCCTAACTTAACAAGAAGTCTCGAGTTCGAGCCCTGGGAATGCAGCTGCGTTAAAAACTTGGTAGGGAGAGCTTTGCCACCATGTGGTCTCACCCAGCTCGAACCCGGATTAGTCGGCTCCCAATGTGGTATCCGGATACCGGGTGGTCAGACAAAAAAAATAAATAAATAAATAAATTTACCAGGCTATACCCTTTGTGAATTCTATGAGTTACTGCTATGAGATTGCTTCAACGAGTTACCTTTTATTACCTAAGAAAAGCGGTTATATAATTCATTTACGTCACAAAGGCTCTTACAAAATCAAACGAGATACTTGAAAGAAAAACGCCAAAAGAACACATATAATGAGGGCTTACAAGCCAGGTCAAACTCAAGTAGAAAAACAGTTAAAAGTAATATCCCCAGCTCTTCACTTATCATGTACTTAACCCAAGTTTCCTTCTCAGTACTGACCATTCAAATATGCACCTACTCAAAGCATGGCAACGGTATGCAGGTGACAGGGCTCAATTTCCCCTGCGTGTTACGAGATGAAAATGAAAAGGCTTAAATTCGTTCCCCACCATGTGATATCTGAACCACATTGAAATACGCCTCGACGCATGGAGCCAAACATTTACTACTCCTCATAACGCCATTCATAGGAACAATCAATGAGCCTGTGAACTTAATGATACTGGGAGCATCTTATTGACAATTTTATATGTTTTTAACTATATAGTAAAGTCTGTCGCACAATTTATACTTTCATAATTATCACTACAAGAAAACAGGTTTTTAGTGACGGAAATTTTCGTCACTAAAAGTTTTAGTGACGGAAAATTCCGTCACACGATTCCGTCGCGTATACCCTCGTCACTAAAAAGTTAGTGACGGAATTAACGATTCCGTCACTAACTTCAGTGACGGAATGGAGACATTTAGTGACGGAAAATTTCCGTCACTAAAGGTATTTTATATTTCGAATGTATTTTTTTAAATTTCGTATAAAACAATTGGTGACGGAAAATTCCGTCACATGAAATACGTCGCTAAAATAAATGGTGATGGAAAAATTCCGTCACTAAATGTATTTTATCAATGTTTTATGCTTTTAGCGACAAATCATAATCGTCGCTAAAATTATAAAACAAAAGAAGTATAGTTTCACCTATTTTTTTCAAATCCCATTTTTTTTCTCAAACATGTATACAACAAATCCATCAACTCATCAAGTCCACAAAATTCATTATTACATCAATCTCCACAAAATCCATTACTACATCAATCTCCACAATATCCATTAACACAATATCCATTACCAAATCAACCTCCACAATTTTCATCAACACAAACTCCACAAAACCATTAACACAAACTCCACAAGTCCACAAACACATAAAATACCAAGTCCAACACAAATCATAAACTATCATATAGTAGCGATCATCCTTAAACACGAAAGTAAGTTGATGTTTGAACATTTCAAATTAAAGAGAGGGAATTAGTTGGTCACTCAATTTCCATCCTCATCAAGGTCATACTCCTCATTGGCATCTAAACCATCATTGTCATCATCATCCTCAGTATTTCTGGATGACTGCACAATCATATAAAGATAAATTTAACTAATAATTACTAAAAATTCACGTCATAAATAATATGGTGAAGAATCATGAATCATATATGCCCGCACATAATCTAATTAGACTACACTTAAGTCATTATTTAAGCAAGCTCACTATTTCCATTACCAAATTATAATTCGGAACTTAGATAATCAATAACAAAATCGCACATTCAACCGGCCATTCAACTAAATCGCACATTCAACCGACCATTCAACTAAATCGCACATTCAACCGACCATTCAACTATCATTCAACTAAATCGCACATTCAATCCAATTGGTCACATCCTCCATCAACAATCTCAATAATCACACGTTAAATTCAATTGGGTCCCATCCACCGTCAACAATCTCAATAATCTCAATCAATAATCACAATTCGGAACTCAGATAATCAATAATCACAATCAATAATCAATAATCTCAATAATCATCAATCTTCAATCAATTCGGAACTCAGATAATCAATAATCAATAATCAATGTCCACTTTATTTTGGTCTTTCAGCTCTAACAGATTCAAACCTTAAATTATTGAATTTCTATTTCGGATTTGTAGGTGTTGAAGGTTTAGACCTCAAGGAGTAGTTGATTACAGTAATGAGTTGTAGAGTTGTAAAGATGCATCACGGTAATTGGCAAGATCAGTGGCGAATAGTGGAAAAAATAAAGTAATCGGAATTCAGAACATACCTTTGTCGCCAATTCGCATACCGGTGGTGAAGACCGAAGAAGACTGGGAGCTCAGAGCCGTTAGAGCCGGCGGTCCGGTCGAGTGGAGTGACCGGAGGACAGAGCCACGGAGGTCTTCTTCTTCAGAACAAACAAGATACAGCAGAGGTGGCCGTCCGTCAGCGTGTAGCGGTAGCGGCGGCCGGCGTCAACAGAGGTGGCCGTCCGTCGGCCATAGATCTACTGATCTAGATCCCAACGCGCTGTTGCGACTCGCGAATCGCTCAGACCCAGCCGATCGTGGCTCGCCGCTGGCCTGGCTCGCCGCTCGCTGTCTCGTCGTGGCTTCGGGCTTCCTGGCTGTCGACTGTCGTGGCTCCGCCCTTTGGCCGGCGGTGACAGAATGGGAAGAACGGGAGGGGGCGGCGGTGAGAACTTTGGGAGAAAGGGAGGCGGCGGTGAGAACTTTGGGGAGAAATGGAGGCGGCGGGAGCTCAAAGAGAGGGATAGGGAAATGAAAAGAAAAAAAAAAGCCCTAAATTATACATTTGGGAGTTTTCTCCAAAGCTAAAAGAAAACAAAAAAATATTTAAAATTAGAATTATTTTGTCACTAAATTATACATTTGGAAGTTTCAGTCGCTAAAACTTTTAGTAACAAATTATGTGGTCACTAAATTTATATTAATTTTTACATTGGTTAGTTTTAGGTGACGAAATTTTAGTGACGAAGTCAAATTCCGTTACTAAAAACCTGTTTTTTTAACATTGATTAGTTTAGGTGACAGAATTTTAGTGACGGAGCAAATTTCGTCACTAAAAGCCTTTTAGGTGACGGAATTTTAGTGACGGAGCCAAATTCCGTCACTAAAAACCTATTTTCTTGTAGTGTATCTCATTAAAGATAAGTCACGTTCATTTCTAAATGGGTAAACTTCTTTTTATCAGAATAAATTAACCCTTGCGGTGAAATAACAATAAGCAATGTCGTCGTGCGCTGGTGCGAGAAAAAAAGTAACTTGTGTTTGGAATCACAAAATTAATGGAGTTTTATTTCAAATCCTCAAACTTTGTTGTTTGGAATATCAGAAAAGAGAATTTGAATTGAATTGCATGGGATTTGACTAGATTTGTTGGTATAGTGTGAAATTCGATGAAAAATGGTCGAATTTCATGAAATTTTGATTTACTTGAACTAAAAATATTTATTACCCTATTTTACCCTTGCCTAGATCTCTACGACTAATAAACTCACTATAGAGGATTTTTATTCACTGAGAGAAAAATAGTAAGGTGAGTTTAGGTATATTCGGGAATTGAGTCTGAATGACTGAGTGAAAGTAACTTCTCCACTTTGTAGTGCAATATTCTCGCTGTCTTCCTGTGGACGTAAGCAAGAGGCCAAACCACGTTAAATATCCATGTCTATATTTTTGTGTGTGATAGTTTTTATATTTTCATTTTTTTTCTTAGTATGCTAGCTAGTTGTACCTATCTTAGGGGTTTAAATCCAAACAGTGTCTGCCATCGACAATGGCCTATCTTCTCGATAGTGTAGTGGCTATCATTGGCATGGCTGACAGATGGCAGTGGTCGGTTCGTGATGCTTGTGGCTTTGGTGTCGTTCTGGTTTTGTGGTGGTCCAAGTTGTGCTATGCATTTGTGGCAACAATTCTGCTTGGTAGATTTTGCTATGACGAATATTGACATTAATCATGGGGGTTGTTCAAACACCGCCATGGACTAAGGTTCTTTCGGTAGCGGTGACAATCCATTGATGATGGTCAGGGTTTGTCTCTGATTGAAGATTATCAGGGGCCACGACTTGCTGATGGTGAGGTCTGGTGACTCCAGTGGTCTCAACCGGTGCTTCTGATGGGCTAGGTGGATAGTTGGTGGTTGTGCGGGGCTTTTGAGGGTAATGGCTTGATGCTTCAGATGGTGTTTTGCTCTGGTGCTCTTCGAAGATCGACAGCAGTGTGATGGTCGGCGAAGGTGGCATTTTCTGGTGCCGGCGTGGATGCTTAAGGATCGATGCCACATTACAGCGAAGGGGACACGTGTCTAGAGTTGGGCTAGTGGTTGACTGTTTGTTGATGTTTTTTGTTTGGTTTTTTAATTTTAGTCTTTAATGTGTTTTAGTTCATAGTTATCATATCTGTTTTAGTTAGGTATTATCTTTGTTTATAGTTGTTTATTTTAGCCAGCTAGTCCACCCTACAAATGAAAAAAGGAAAAGAAAAAATAGTTTATTTGTTATGCAGGGTATGTATATTTTCTTATTTTATTTTGTTGCTTTTGTTATAGGCTTTTATTTATTGCTATTCATATCAGATGTGGATGCCATCTGTGAGTCTTTACTTGACTTTTTGGTCAGGTTGTAATCTTCTTCCTATATTTAGTATATATATTTCTAATCTTCTCTCCTATAAAAAATAAAAATAAAAGAGAAAATCTTGAATGCAGCGATCATATACGTGACGTGATATAACGAATGAATATGATTAACGTGATGAAAGATTTTGAAAGAGGTTAAGGTATTATAATAGTCACATCCTAACCGATGATCGTACCACGTCATGTTTCTCATTATTGCATTCAAGTCCTATATTTGAACTTTTCCCAATATTGCGGGTCCAAAGTGTTTCACAATGACATGCGCCCAAAAGCCCTAAGATTTTCTTGTCACTTCGAATCAATAGCACCAAATTAAACTGTCGCGTTCGAACTTTTCGTGACAGCTTTGGGCCCCTTTGCGTAAGATGATGTCCTGGACCTCACTCCTCCCTTCTTACATTATCATGTTATCATTATTATACTCTTCCCTCTAACATATTTGTATATATGTTTAACCAAAAAAAAAAAAATTATATTTGTATATATAGTCGGCACAATTGTCTCTTTGTGTAGACTATTTCAGGGCCTGCGTATCGGTAGGACTTTCAAATATGTTATGCAACAACAAATACGTTCTCTAATACGTTAAGTTTTCGAAGTATGTCATTGCACAAATACATTCTCTATGTTTAGTGAAGTGATATTGACAATGGTAGTGACCTTTTTAACATATACATAAAACTAAAGAAGTCTTGTAGTCGCGACATCTAAGAATTTTAGAGTTCCTATTTTTGCGCCATGTATATATATATATATATATAGCTGAAGAAGTCTCTTAAAATTGTGACAAGTAAGATTTTTAGAACTCTCATATTTACGATACATCATATTTTTGGAAGTTTTTTCTTGTGTCATATCAGCTACAATCTTCGTTCTGGAAGTTCCCCAGTTCTGTTGGACTCTTCATTTTAACAATTAAGAATCAAATTGTTAGTAAAACTCGAACACTTCTATGTGTGACTTTAGTTTAGTGTCCTAATCAATGAATAAACCCAATATATCAAATTTTCCATGGATTACAAAATGACAGTTTATCCTCTTTTTCTCCTGCTATCTCTCTATTTTCACAACCGGACGTCATACTTGACAGCGAACCATGCCGGGTTATTTCAATAATTTTCTCTTTCTCTTTCTTTTATTGCTTTCCCCTTATTATGTGCTTTGATTCAATGGGCACTGTAGAAGCGGTTGGGAGGGGAGTGATTCAAACAAGAATACCTTTTCTCAGTATATCTCCATAACCATATTCTTGAATTTGGATATGGCATTCAAACTAGACCTTGCCGAACAAACATTTGGTATTCTCAAAAACATCGAGCGTATAGGGTATGAAACGAATTTCAGCAATAATCCTAAGAGACATTTTATATATTAAATGCTTAGCTAAAGGATGTAGGTTAGGAAAAAGAGATAGAGTCGTAAACTAGCTTGAGTATGTCCTTTGGGCATGACACTCTCTTTGATGATGATTTTGACTACAATTCCACTTGCTCATATATATATATTTGACTGAAGGACATATCAAAGTTCAAGGGTGATATTTTCTAAAGGTTTTCGTATGTAGTGACGAAAACGCTGTCTAGCTTGGTAGTCTTTTACAAATGGGCTTTTGCCATCCCTTAGCAAATCATTGGTTGATCGAAGTCTAATGAAGTTACCAAGTCTGTATGCAATTTTACTAAAGTTTGAATCTAAAGTAGACATACCCAGTTTTTGATCTTTTCAGAGATTTAGGGCAACCTCAATGTCAAAAGTATATTTACAACTGTTTTTTTATTTATTTTTAATTGCAATCTGAGTTGTATGAAGAATCCCTCTTTACACGGTGGCAGAAGATGATTGCTAAATAAGCTTAGTGATTTTAATTAGAGACGCTAACAAGTGCTGCTGACAATGTTTAGCGACAAGTAATGATCACAAATAAGCTTTGTAGGCTATTCTTACTATCGGAATTGTAGTCAAAATCATCAGCTTTTATTAAAACGGAGTGACTGAAGGACATATCATACGATCATTCCAAAACATATATTTGACTGAAGGATGTATAAGGTTTAAGCTTGAGTATGTCCTTTGGGCATGACACTCTCTTTGCTGCTTGAAACCTTCCAAAAGTTTTTTGTGGCCAAATCTTAAATTCTTAATACACACACTTTTTAGCAATAAGTACCTAGAGTGGTAAAAATATAGTGAATGATATCCTCATATTGTTTTCTCTCAATCTAGATGTCAAGATTTAGTAGGTTACTTATATCCTTTAAGGTAAGTGCACATCCACACCTTTAATTCCACACATTCTAAGAAGCATTTGTCGGTAAATATAAATTCTTTTGCTATACAGTTATGAAAAACAAGTAACTAATTCTGCAAATCATTTATTATAAACACACACATGCTTATATAAGCCTTTAATGTTTATCCTCTACAGTGCAAAAAAGAATAATACCACAAGGATCCCTAACATAAAATCACGAACTTGCATCGATTGAGATTTGGGCAAAAATAGACGTCAGGGTTTTATTAGTACATCCCCCCAAAAGTTATTAATCAGTGATCCAGGATAATTAGTACGTAATTTTTTTAATCATTATTAGCTCCCCCGGCCTTTCTTTATTACTTCTTTTCCTTCAAAAGGTATTGTGCTAGTACAAAACGAAATCATGGGAAGTAATTTCTAAAATTGACTATAATTCAATACTTCCAAAATATAAATTCTAAAGCCTTAACATGAGCATAGTAGGTGTATAATTATTATAGACAACGATGTAAGCATTATAAACTATTCGAAGTATTATTAATTCAATTCAGCACTCTAATTATGATATTACGTATTTATTTACTCAATATCTGTATATCATCGATATTTAGTCTTTTGTCACTACCTTTAGTAGCAAGCAAATATGAGTCAAAAAAAGGGGGAAAAAAATAAGAAAAAAGAAAAAATGTTTGAAAGTCATACCTAGATGAATGTATAGTATAAACTTGGAAATATACGAGAGAGAGAAACGAAAGACCTGAAACCAAGTCAATGTAAGAAAATAGCCGCAATTAGGAGTCTAAAGCATTACCACATATGATGCATGTTAATCTAAATGCGCAGATTTTAGATACCGTGGAGGGCATGTAAGATACTCTTCAATTCATGGTTATTGATGTTGCTAAGGCAACGTGAGAAGAATATGATGCCAAATTTCTTATAAAGTTGGTCAATATTAGTCCGCTTCTGTTGCATTCAAAGTTACATAACATGAAAATTTTGTCATTAGAAATTAGACCAAAGAAAAGTCAATTAACATAAAACTACAAAGAGAACATTTAGGTGGTAGAAAGTGAACTGCAAATGCCAATTCTCTAGATATAAAAATAAAGTAAAATGATAATAAAAAAGGACAACAAGAGTACTATCAGATTTAAAAAGATAATGTTGGGTTGACAAAAGATACTAACCTGTTTTTAAGAAAGAGATACTAATAAGATTTATCTATCGAAATTATATGCAACAAATATTGTCTGAGAGCCTCTTAGAAAGTGATAAAACTACAAGACTGAAAATAATACGATAACTAATTTGCTTCTCTGCTCTTTGTTTATTGCTTTAAGACCCTCATAGTTTACTATTATTGCTAAAAGGAACTAAAGAACAAGTAATGAAGTGATCGTAAAGACTTCTTCTTGAAATTTTGTAATTTATCATTCAAGATGTGTATTTACATTTTGTTTTACTTCCTGCTTTCATGGATTAATTTTGCAAGATTAAAAAGGTATTAGGTTTTTAAAAAAATACTAATCTGGATTATTTGAAGGAAAGAGAATAATAAACTCCATTGACATCTTGCAACACTTGAAGATTAAACCCATTGGCGCCTTGATCAATATTTCTACCTTCAGTCCATAATGTCCATAATTTTCTAGGTACTTTTTCAAGAACATTTTGCAAATTACATTCCGAACATAATGAAGTTCTTCAAGTCGCCGTTCGAGGTGACTTAAAAGAACTATTCCTAACGATGTTATCTTCGGGATACTGTTCATCAATGATATTTGAGCAGTAATCGTGTCATTAACTTTATTGATTTATTGTTATCTATTTTATTACTGTAGCTTTAAATTACTTTATCTATATTTTTTTGACCAACGAAAGAAGGCTAAGAACAACAAGAGACTTAAGGTTGAGAAACATTTTCACAACCTTAAATCAATAGAGTTAATCTTTTCGGATTACTAAAAGTTACTTTGAAAAAAAAATTATGTTTTGTAAGCTTTTTCATCGGTTTGCCTTCTCAAGCACTAATCTTTTTAAGTCTAACATGTCGTACTTGATTTGGGGTCGTTCCTTTTGTGAAATTTAATTACAAGAGGTAATTAAAAATGATTAGGAAAGAAGTAGTTAAGAAAGAGTGCGATGAATAAACGCAAATATTGCCAAAAAATTACAAACGTTCCATGGTTGTTGCTATGCTAGTGACACTAGCAAGCCTGAATGGTTTTACTTTTGTGGCGATGGTGGTGGTTATGGCATGAGGTGGTGGTGGTTGACGGGTGCACTGTTGTATATAACTGCCAGTGGGGATACGACACAAATGGTGGTTATGATAAAGGAAACAGCAACACTAAGATGCAAGAGTATAGGCGTTAGGATTGGTGGACTATTAAAGTTCGTAATTCTAATTGGACAAATGGTGAATCTGATTAAACAATAAGTCTAATTTAGATATTTGACAAAACTTCACGTTTTGTAAAACATATCCTACGACTAGGAACTCTTCAAGTTTTAATTAACTAGAACGTGCTTCTCTTTGATCATGTTTTGGTACCCATGAAAAGTAATAAAAAAACTTTTGTTTGGCCAAGAGGTACTTTCTAGGTTTGACCAATTTGTGTTCCGAATTGTGGTTGGAACAATTTCTTAATAATAATTTCGGTAGCCCGTGTATGTATAACTGAAATTATTTAAACATATGTGCTTCTTATGAAAGAAGATATCAGGTGTGTTCCCAATCTATCTTAGTTGCACTTAAGGGCCCAGTTGGGGCCCTATTTTACACGACACGTCCGCATAATCAACAATATATTCAACGCTTTCAACCGGTCAAAACGTGCACGCGCAAGTCACGTGCACTTTTCACTATTATTACGTTACTTCGTTACTAAGAAGCTCATTTTTCGTGCGACGCCTCATCACGCTGCCATCGTCGCATGTAGCACGTCGCCCGTCTACGCGCCATGGCACTTGCCCAAGGAGGTGGGCCTTGGCCTCCCCCGTGGGGTGGGCCTTGGCCTCCCCCGTGGGGTGGGCCTTGGCCTCCCCCGTGGGGTCGGCCTTGGCCTCCCCCGTGGGGTCGGCCTTGGCCTCCCCCGTGGGGTCGGCCTTGGCCTTGGCCTCTCCCGTGGGGTCAGCCTTGGCCTTGGCCTCCCCCGTGGGGTCGGCCTTGGCCTTGGCCTCCCCCGTGGGGTCGGCCTCGGCCTCCCCTTGAGGTTGGTCTTGGCCTTCCTCCAAGGGTTAGCCTTTGGCCTCCATCCTTAGCACCTTCACTACTCTTCAAGGGACCATGCAACCCCCGTCGCCCGTCGTCCGGACGTCAGCTCCGCGACCCCCGTCGCCCGAACGTCATCTCCGCGACCCCCGTCGCCTGTCGTCCGGACGTCATCCCCGCGACCCCTGTCGGCTGGATGTCATCTCCGCGACCCCCGTCACCTGTCGTCCGGACGTCAGCTCTGCGACCCTTATCGCCCGGATGTCATCTCCGCGACCCCCATCGCCCGTCGTCCGGACGTCATCTCCGCGACTCCAGTCGCCCGCACCCGCGCGCCAACTCCGCGACTCCCGTCGCCAGCGCCTGAGCCCCGTCTCCGCGAACTTCGTCGCCCGCGTCCGCACAACAGCTCCGCGACTCCGGTCGCCCTCGCGCCGTCTTCGCGACCCCCGTCGCCGGTGCCCGCGCACCACACCATACCCACTTCATCGCGCCCATGTGCCACAATCATGTTACATGCCCCCCCGGGCACCACATTCATTCACCACACCATGCGTACCTTGCCTTGGTCGTAGAACATGCTTCGACCCACTCTTCAGAGTGCGCAGCATCCCGCGGGGATATGCGACTCCTCCGGGACACTATCTCCGCCAGGAAGCTTTTCAACTCCAATTTCTCCAGGTAGACGACTCCTCCAGGATGCTACCTTGATGCGCTCCGAGTGATCCGGCACAAGGACTCACCCGCGGGGATAGGCGACTCCTCCGGGACACTATCTCCACCAGGGAGCTCTAAGTGCTCCGGCACGAAGACTCCCCTTCTGCCAGGTAGACGGCTCATCCGGGATGCTACCTTGACGCGCTCCGAGTGCTCCGGCACAAGGACTCACCCGCGAGAATAGGTGACTCCTCCGGGACACTATCTCCGCCAATGAGCTCTAAGTGCTCCGGCACGAAGGCTCGCCTTCCGCCAGGTAGACGGCTCCTCTAGGATGCTACCTCGGCCCACCAGGTAGATGGCTCATCCGAGATGCTACCTCGGCCCACCAGGTAGACGGCACCTCCGGGATACTACCTCGGCCCGCGGAATAGGCGACTCCTCCGGGACACTATCTCCGCCAGGGTGCCTGCGTGACTGGTCTACGTGCTCCGGCACTGGGGGCTTGCGTCGGCACCCCTAGAGACTATGACCCCCGGGTCACTCCGAGACGGAAGTAGGTCTCCGGAGGGCATCACGTCTAGTCCGCCTGGCAGTTGGGCGTCGGGTTTCCCCACCGCTGCCAGGCCTGTGGGACTCTACAAAGGCTTGGATTGGTGGCTAGATCAAGGGGGTTCTCTGACCCCACCGACGCTGTAGGAGCCAGTCTTTTCAGACAGACAGAGCGACGCTGTGCGGGGCAGGCCGGGTGAATATGTGATCCGACAGTCCGTGGAGCACCGACACCTGTGGACCCCTCGGTGACATGTCACTCCCGGGGAGCGCCACGTGTTGACTAATGACATCATCATCTCAACCTCTATAAATAGGAGTCTTGAGAATTCATTTGGGACAGAACTCCACATTTTTCACTTTCTCACTCTAGAATCTTAGAGAGAGAAACATACAGGACCCCGACTTTGGACCTAAGCATCGGATTATGATTGTCGTCGTGTATTCATCCCGCGCCATCGCCCTCGCAGCATTGCCACCCTCAGGCTCTGTCTGGGAAGCCCTTGGTCTCTGCCCTTGTTCCACCCTTGCTGTGTCCCACATCAACATACTTAGCATCTGACTCGGACTGCATTCCTTGTGGCACCTCCACGTCAACTGCGAACCCACTTTCCTTGGCATCAAGGTGTGACTATAGGACATCTATGGATATGTCAATATTTTACACAGAAAAAAGTGGGGAAAACAATGGTAAAACTAACTTTAAACCCTTTTTTGCTAAGCCCAAACCTTTTTGTCACTAAAAGAGGCAATGAGGCAGGTCTATCATAATACAAAATATGTATTCATTCTTTACAAGTACATAAAAAGAACGAAAGAACTACAAAAGAAGAATGTCGGTGAAACCAAGAAGATAAAAAATGAGTACATCTTTTCCCTTGAAAGTAGTTTTAGATGATAGAATAGTATATAAGCAAAATTTAGGCTTAAAGATTCTCCCCATTTTAAATAGTTATCGTCAATATAATTTTTAGATCTTACGTAGTGGGCTAATTTGTGGGAGAAACTTACATACTTGAACCATGTCGGCTATCATTGTTAAAATGTATCATGTATTAGATCATATATTTACCGCAAATTCAAATTGTATCGTGTCCCGTGCATTTGCTTGGACCCATTAGCTAGTCAAATAAATTGAAGAGTACAAAGAATTTCTTGATGGAAACAGATAATTTGCATATCAAATTATTAACACAGTTTTATTTGAAAAATGGGTTTAATTGCACATGCATGACGAATTAATCAAAAGAAAGAGCTAAATAATTAATTTCTGCGACGTTGAGGGACCACACTCCATGGAAAATTTCCCTTTTTCTCTTTTTCTGAACTTCCAGAACGTGCCAAGACGTAGTATATATACCCTGTAAAGTCTTGTGATAACTCAAAGAGAAAAAACTGAAACCACAGAAGAGATCTACTACTCTTTGAAGTAGTAGACATCTCGTTTGCCTTGTGGTTGGTATAGATCTTCACAAAATCTATAACCCAAATGGGGAGGAGCCCCTGTTGTTCCAAAGTTGGGTTGAACAGAGGTGCATGGACTGCGGCTGAAGATAAGACCCTCACCGACTACATTAAGCTCCATGGTGAAGGCAGATGGAGGAACCTCCCCAAAAGAGCTGGTGAATTGTCTCAAACTTGTGTGTGTGTGTGTGTGTGTGTTTCAGCTTTTCTTTTGGTTCCTTTTCGACGGGGATGTGGGTTTTCTTATCATTGGAGGAAATGGCTTTGTTGGTGTAGGTTTAAAGAGATGTGGAAAAAGCTGCAGACTTCGTTGGCTGAATTATCTGAGACCAGACATCAAGAGAGGAAACATATCACTTGATGAAGAAGAACTCATCATTAGGCTTCACAAGCTGTTGGGGAACAGGTACGCGACGCTTCTCTCACTTTTAGCCTCGTTTCTACTACCGATGCATTCAAATTTTTTGTCTTCAACAACCTTGACACTCCAAAACTGCATACTTATTTCATTTTGTGATGCTCACACCTTGCTTGTACCACTGTTTAGTTCACTTGTTTGACGCTAATTGGGGTTGATTCTTACAGATGGTCCTTGATAGCTGGGAGGCTTCCGGGGCGAACAGACAATGAAATCAAGAATTACTGGAACACCACATTGGGAAAAAGGGTCAATGATCGGAAGAACTTGACTTCAACTTGTAAGCAATCGAATCATCCAACCAAGAAGGACCAAAAGAAGACCGAGCCACATCACAAAAATGAGTCGAATGCGGTGGTGCGAACCAAGGCAAGGAGGTGCTCGAGGGCGTATTTTAACCCACAGCAACATAAAACTGAACCTATTGAAAGAATTCCTAGGCCAGGGACAGTACTTACCAAAGACAGTTCCATCTCTAACCCAGTCGAATTAAATGATCCCTTGAGCTTCATGATGGATGCTAATATGGGACAGTTTTGCTTAACGGAGATACTCATGAATTTTGAGTTCTCAGACATATTCGACACAAATAATAAAAGTGATTTGTCACCCTCGTCGAAAGTACCCATCTTCTTTCCAGATGAAACGCTCGAGAAGTGGACGGAAGGCGATTATGTTCAACCAAATATGGGTTGTGATCATCATTTGTTCGCATCTATCACCGACTCTGAAGGCGATTGGCTAGCTGAATAGTTGAGTTGTTATCTTAGCTAGATGCCAAATGTAATGTGGCAATCCTGTTCTTGTCACTGTATTTTTCATACCTTATGCTTATAATCTTATCACTTTGGAGTCCTTTTTGTAACAAGTACCCTAACTTTTTCTTTGACACAGGTCAAGTTTTCATGTTTAAAATATGTCTTCCAAAAGATGAGTGCATGTGAACGAATACCCATATGTACCAACATAAAGCCCTTAAAGGTAGCATAGTACACGGAAGATATTGTTCACAAGATGTACTTGTCTTTGGAAATTATTACTCACAAGATTTAATCATCATTCCGCTATCATTTGCCATCTATAAAAAATAAAGAAACTCGTATGTTCTTTGAAAGAGAGTCTGCGCACATGTGTGTGTTAAGCTTAACTTTCAGTTAAAGTTGTTTGATTTAACATCAATGTGATCAAATGAAAAGATATAATGCAACCCCGTCACAAGACAAATACATATGCGATCAATATTTATATAATTCAACTATGCCTACATCCACACATGTAAAATGAGATCCGCTTATCACGAAAAAAAATCACGTCGTTATACAATATATTCATAAACAAAAACTCTCACGTTAATTTTAAATTGGATTCCAGGCTTTAAGAAATATTGTAAGACTTACGAGCTAGGTCAAACTCAATTACGAAATTAAGTAAAAAGATATACCTAGTTCTTCACTTCATGAATTTAAACTCAAATTCCCTAGCCTCTTATATTAATCTTTTCCCATGTGATTTCTGAACCACCGTCTGCATGCCCATTAACTCATGAAATACGTCTGTCGGATTAATGATTTCAGTACTTTGGGGAAAGAAGTAAAAATAGTGGGGGTGTGAGTTTAATGATATTCATGCATATGGCTATGGTTTCCGTAAAGGTAACCCAAACGTAATCTTTTCAAGCTTGAAACTGGGCAAGTTTTTTAAGTACATTTAAGTTGCAATGACTTGTATATATCCGTGTCATGAATCAGTGGCTCCATTTAAGGCAAAATGTTGTTAGCTAGGAAGGGAAGAAAAGATCTTCTTTTCAGTCGTGCTAATCCCACACTATGTACCTTATTAAAATCACTTTGCAAAATTGAAATTCCCATACCATGACCTTTAGTGGCTCTTTTGTATCTCTGCCAGACCCATATGATTGTTTATTTATTGAACTTGTTAAGCTTTGGCATTAGCCAATGGCAGCATTCTTTGAGTTGGGTTCTGCTAGATCCCCCACATGATTAGCTTAATTTTTGTAATTTGAGACAAACTAGTCTTGAGGCCCAACTACTAAGCAGAAATTAGCTAAAAGGTAAACGATGAAACCAACATAATGCCCCACTTGATCTCCACCAAATCTACATTCACGGTTCATATTGAAACCTACTCTTCGTGCATCTTTCACACAGTTGTCAGCCTAATGACCTTTAATTTTGATATAGGCTTTATGTCAACGTAGCTCCTGAGAAAGTCCTGCACGTGTCAATGCATTACTAGAAGAGAGGACTAAGTTTAATCACACTCAAATAAGATGATTATGTCATGCTCTTGTTTACTACAGTATTTAATTCCTCTCGAGATCTGTTTGGGTGGTGACAAGAATAGTGATGTTCTTGAAAAGTTCTTCTTCTCCATTTGGTTTTCTTCCTCATTTCATCACCAAAGAAATCACAGACCACTTCAACGAAAACTTGGCAAGAAAACGTAACAGGGCAATGTCGTTTTCATGTTTGACTAACTGCTAATAATATAAGCATTTGAGGAGGTTGTTCGTCAAAAGTTGAATGAAGTAAATATTACTCAACACGATCAAAATATCCCTGTAAAATTGCAAGGGCGTTTATAATTGTATTTACTTAAACACTAGACTTTCTGAGTCATGTTAATCGCCACGTTAAAACTGATCTTAGTACACTTACACTGTATAGTTCGTAGTTTAAATAATATTGCTAAAAACAACTTAAAACTGATTTTGAATTAAAAGTATATGATTAATCTAAATTTGCGTTTGGAAATATTCCAAATCTCCGAATTCATTCATCAAAAGAATAAAAATGGGAAGCTTTTGATCTGGAAGGTAAGGTGGGAAGCCATCTAAAGTGTCGAACAAACCCCTTCCCTTCGCTAATTTTAGTAGCAATTACATAATCAACAACGCGCCAGAACTTTGTCATTAAAATTACTATCAGAAATGTCACTAATGAAATGTAGCGATGAGGGGAGAGGGGTGTTCAAGGAAGTTCGCTCCAACCCAAAATAGATCAAAAACTTGAAACTGATTTTGAATTAATAATATATGATTAATCTAAATTTGCTTTTGGAAATATTCCAAATCTTCGAATTCATTCATCAAAAGAATAAAAATGGGAAGCTTTTGATCTGGAAGTTAAGGTGGGAAAGCCATCTAAACTGTCCAACAAACTCAAACCCCTTCCCTTCGCTAATTTTAGTAGCAATTACATAATCAACAACGCGCCAGAACTTTGTCATTAAAATTACTATCAGAAATGTCACTAATGAAATGTAGCGATGAGGGGAGAGGGGTGTTCAAGGAAGTTCGCTCCAACCCAAAATAGATCAAAAACTTGAAACTGAGTTGAGCCTGAAGGAGCGAGCGCTACGATATAAACCGGCAAAGTTTGAATCTGTCTTCTTTAAGAACCTCGCCGTTCCCTGCGATTTAAGCCGTACTCTTTGCAGCTTTCTTAATCGTTAAGTTGATCTCCCATTAAATTCCTGGGACCAACTCATTGACTTGAAAGAAAGAAGCAGAGTGAGATGAAAGGAAAATCATACAAAAGACAATCATGGAGTAGGTACCAGTTGTTTACACCCATGTAAGACCATTAATGATAGGAGTTTCAGTACATTGTTAACAATAAAAACTGACTGCAATCAAGCGGTGATACTGAAACTTTTGAGGTTATACTGTTAAAAGAAAAAAAAAATGATTAGCCTTTCATTTAGCGTTTTGCAAAAAAAATCTTTTGCTTGACTTCTCTTTTTATGCACGGAATAGATGTCTCCAAAATTTTGTGGCGCTTTTGTTAAAGTCATTAAGACAAAGCATGATTCTCAACTCAAAAGTACGCTAAAAAAGAGGAGAAGTCTACCAGATATACGAATCGTTCATAATCTTCATATGTATATAATCGATGCACGACTTTAACACTCGCACTCATCACAGATAGTATAGAATATCCTTTCATACCACTTGAGACTTTAACAAAGACAATTATAGATTAGTGATATTGCTTTGTCGTGAAACTGCGGAAGTTTTGCTCCAACTTGCGTATCCTCCGGATCTGAAAAGATCTCCAGTTCCCCAAATGAAGGAGAGAGTACTAGGCTGGACCAATGTTTGTTCTCATAGCAGAAGCTCATGTGACCCCCCTTAAACTCTAGTCTCCTTCTTAGCTGTCTAACAACTCTCGCAAGATTCTATGCGTGTTTGTATGGGTGAGAGAGAGATAGACAGAGAGAGAGAGAGATGGCTGGGGGATATTTCAGAGGTTAGGTTACGTTTTGCTAACCTTTTCACCCAAAACATATTACTCTAAGAGGCTAAGTCCGAGGAACGTTGCTGTAATCAGAAACGTGTTTCAGCTCAAACACTGTTAAAATTTTATAATGAGCTCATGATTTGCAACATCAATAAAAAATGCATATATATGGCTTTAGGTTTTGGTAACCTTGTGACGTTTTGCACCGTTATTCATCACTTTTTGTGCTAAAAAATTTAGGGAGCGTTTAGTTCCATACCATGTTGTACTTGTTAAGCATATTCATTTAGAGACAATTCACTATTTTTATGACAAATGAAGTGTAGACAAACATATAAAGTGTGAAAGTAGACATTCACAAAATTTAAAAGTTTTACTGTAAACTCGTATAGATTGGTATCTAAACAACATTTGAGAGTGCAAATAATCAATGTATTGGAAAGTAATCCCAAGCACTGAGCTAGCTGAAAAGGAAGGAAATGTTTTCTTGAATCATGCGAGGCCACGGCTATCCTGGAAGCATTTGTAAGGGCTACATATTAAGATTAATATTCTGATGCAGTTTTTATTTAAGGATGTAAACATGTTTGTGATATCTCACATCAGATGTGAGAGTTTTGTGAACAATTAACCTTATAAAACCCTACCGAGTTTTGTTGAAAGAGACACTCCCTATAGTGGAGCTATTGAATGAATTGTTAAAATGCTATTAATTATTATTTTCTCCCCTATAAACATGTTCGTCTCTATTGTGCATGGCTCATGTTTAGAGGGTCCATGAAAAAGCCAAACTGAGCCAATATTGTACTATCATGTGATCTCATGAGGTTACTTCTAGATTACCCAATTGAAAAAGAAATCTGCACTTGTGTTACTATAAAGTCATGTGAAATTTGTTCTCTTGTTTGGGTTAGAGAGGACGAATAAGTCGAGTCCTTATGATAATGTAGTTGGTAGATTCTCGATGTTGGAACAATTGGGTTTTTTCCAGGAACAATTGGGTTTTTTCCATCCTCAAAGGGGACTCCGTCAAGGAGACCCTCTCTCGCCTTACTTGTTCTTGATATGTGCAGAGGCTTTTTCAGCTCTGATTAGAAATGCAGAAGCACGTAACCTCATTCATGGCGTAGCAATTAGCAACAAAAGTCCCCAGATCTCACATCTCTTCTTTGCGGATGACAGTCTACTTTTTTTCAGAGCAACAAAAGAAGAAGCCTCGGAGATAATGCGGATACTAAAAATGTATGAAGCGGCTTCGGGGCAACAAATTAACCTTCAAAAATCAAGATTGGTGTTCAGTAGAAACACTAGTACACATGTTAAGCTAAATCTGGGGGAGCTCATGGGAATTGAAGTTGCAGAAAAACATGACAAGTACCTGGGATTGCCATCAGTGGTTGGATCGTCTAAGAGAGAAGTCTTTGATTCTCTAAGAGAAAGAGTTTGGAATAAGGTGCAAGGATGGTCAGAAAAATTCCTATCAAAAGCCGGAAAAGAGGTACTCATCAAAGCAGTTGTGCAAGCAATACCAACATACGCTATGGGTTGTTTTAAGCTCCCAGATTACTTATGCAAGGATTTAGAAAATTTGATGAGTAATTTTTGGTGGGGCATGGAAGGAGGAAAAAAGAAAATGCATTGGTTGAGCTGGGACAAAATGTGTTTACCGAAGGATCGAGGTGGTATGGGCTTTAGATGCTTAAGGGGTTTTAATATGGCTATGTTGGCAAAACAGGGGTGGAGGCTGATCAATAACAAGAACTCACTCCTTTTTAGCGTTTTAAGTGCAAAGTATTTCCCGGATGGTGATTTCCTAAAAGCTCAACTTGGCAGTCGACCTTCATTCACGTGGAGAAGCATCTACTCAGCAAAACAGGTATTGGAAGCTGGCATTAGATGGAGAGTTGGAAACGGTACACAAATTCAAATCTGGAACGAGAAATGGCTCCCTCGTCTCTATACTTTTATGATCCAAACACCTGTGAATACGATGCCAAATGACACAAAGGTGGCAGCTCTCATAAATCACCAAAGTAAGCGATGGAAAACAAGTCTTATTGATAGAATTTTCTGGCCAGAAGAAGCACAGCTGATCAAGAGCATCCCCATTGGATCCAACTCAAATATGGATAAACAAATATGGCATTTTGGAAAGAATGGTTATTTTTCAGTTAGAAGTGCATACCGCCTAATTATGGAACGCAGGATGCTATTTAAGTGTGGAACGTCTTTTACAGAAACAAGTGAGCAAGCCTCTACATCTTGGAAGTTTCTATGGCAGTTAAACATTCCGAACAAGATCAAGATTTTTGGATGGCGTGCATGTTCAAATATTCTTCCAACACAAGATAACCTTTTCAAGAGAAAGGTTGCTAATGACATAACTTGCCCTGTTTGTGGGATT
Source organism: Escallonia rubra (assembly GCA_033065855.1). NCBI lineage: Eukaryota > Viridiplantae > Streptophyta > Magnoliopsida > Escalloniales > Escalloniaceae > Escallonia > Escallonia rubra. The sequence continues at coordinate 16,668 of JAVXUO010002261.1, read as the reverse complement.
CAAGGGGAAACCACTTTCCATATCTTAAGAAGTTGCTCTTTTACAAGGCAAGTTTGGGGACTTCTAGCGCAGGCAATGTATGAAGACACCTACTGCTCAAATAATGTCTTATCGTGGTGGCAAGAGGTAAACTCTCGCGTAAAGATTAAGGAGATGGAATTTTTTACGATAACATGCTGGTTCCTTTGGAAGAATAGAAATACGACTGTCTTCCAAGGAGCTCAAATGGATGCACTTGAATTGTATAGTGTAGCTTCCCATTACTTGGATAACTTCTGCAATGCCCAGGAAAACTTTCGAACCAAGCCTTCTCCAAATATAAACAGGGCTATTTGGTCTCCTCCATCTGATAATTGGGTTAAGATAAATTTTGATGCTGCGATTTTTAGGAAGGAAGGAAGTATGGGTTGTGGTGTCATTGTGAGGGATTCAGCAGGGAACACCCTAGCCGCGCTATCCAAAAAGATTTATGGAATAACGGACCCTGAATATGCTGAAGCTATTGCAGCAGGCGAGGCTGCTAGGTTTGGCTACGACTGTGGATTCAACTTTGTGCAAATGGAAGGGGATGCAATTTTGATCATTAATGCTCTAAACTCATCGGAGGAAAATTTGTCCGCAATAGGGGGAATAATTGATGATGTGAAACGGATTGCCCACTGCTTCGACTCATGTATTTTTCAACACATCAAACGGTCAGGTAATGAAGCCGCTCATAGATTGGCTAAATTTGCTTGTAATTTAATTGAGGTAGTTGTTTGGATGGGAGAGGTACCACCAGTTGTAATGCCCTCCATCCTCAAGGATTGTGAATTTTTCAATCAATAATACCGTTGCCTTCAAAAAAAAAAAAAGAAGTTTCTTGGACGGAAATCGTATATCCTATATTTAAATTTTTAGTGATGGTAATGTGCCACCATTAACAAATCAATTAAGAAAAATTATACTGGTATCCCGGATTCTGAATTTGATACATTCAATTCCTTGTGAAATTATACTCACACCTGTGGGATGGTGTTAGATTTTTTTTATTAAAATGATTTAATTGCCCTTACAGGAATAACAACTTTCAAATGTTAACTTTAAGTTAATTTGACCACACCTCTCACCATTGACAGACTATCTCCGCACCCATCTGATTCCACCACCACCAACCTTACATTCACCACCCACCTACCCTCCACCATCAATCTCCCCACCCGTCACCCACCACCAACCTCCAAACACACACAGACATGACGCAACCCCCCCCCCCCAACCTCATGCATGCACACACACACTCTTGCACATGCACACACATTCGTCAGGCACAACCGCAACCCTCCACGACCCACACCTGCACCCCCCGACCCACACCCATGACAGGCACACACATATTGTTGTGCGTGCCATGTGTATATGTGTGTGTGGATGTCGTGTGGGAGCATTAAGGGTTGGCCGGGGGGTGTGGTGGCATGAGTCGTAGCTGTGGTGTGAGTGTGAGTGGGCGTGATTGTGTTTATGTGGCGTGCATGTGCTTGCACGCGCGTGTGTATGTACAATGTTTGTGTGTGAGGGATGAGCGGGAGCGTCGGTGGTGAAAGGTTAGGCAGACAGTGATTTAGGTTTAATATTGGGGGCTGGGGGTATTTTCGAGTTTCCATTAAATTTTACTAGTAACATTTGACGTCGAGATAACGAGAGGGGGTTCTTGAGATAAGGACCCTAATATCAAGGGAGGTCAGTGTAATTTTTCGAACAATGAAGGTAGCGAGTATTAAACTAAAATTCAGGGGTATCGAATGTAAATATCCGTCAATTAGTTATCCTAACACGAGTATTAAACATTTTCTTTATGTCAAAATCTTTAGTATATATGTCCTCTTCCTTTCTTCTCCGGATTCTTTGGTGCATTTGCTTACCTTTTTTCTCGGTGCATTTTCTCGGATAGAACAATAAATTTTCTATATTTTTAGGCAAATAGAAACCACAAAAATTAAGTGAGGCTATCTTTGGATCGTGAAAAGCATGGAACGAAAATAGTTTTCATCTTTAAATTAAATTAGGAAAAAGAAAAGTTACACAAAATAGATGTTATGTTTTCAATTGTCACCAGACTCATTCTATGGCCAACTATCAACCTTAAACAGATTCAAACATATATAAATGTGATATGTTACTGCATGTCTCAACGGTCGTTCACGAAATACAAACGCCTTAAACGTACATCTATTATCTATCACGAAAGATTAATTAGTCTGACTTGTAGGTTCCAAACTTGTGGTATGCCTGGATCCAAGCCTTGGCAAGGGCAGGAAAGTGTAATTTTATTGGAGTGATTAATTAGAATTGCAATTTATATGGCATTTAAGAGCTTGAAAAGTGGAGCCAGTGAGAAGGAGATACTGTATATAATATTGTAGCATGCGATGTAAATAAATCGACCCGCGTGCAGGCTTAAGAGTTAAACATAAATGTACGTAGGCATTTGTCGCTACCTTAAATAAATAGCTCTAAGAAACAACATGAAACACAAGTTTCAAACTACGTTGGAGTTTCAAGCTGTATTACCTTTTTATTTTTATTTTTTGAGTTTTATGTCTCGAAATCTGAAAAAAGTTTTCAGATGTGAAGTATTTATGTTTACGATGCAAAATTCACCATTACTAGTTTTTTTACCAAAGAGAAACCACCATTTTAGTTTTCTACAACGACACAACGTCTTCTAATATTGATAACTACACTAATGTTTATAACGACACATGTTTCTTCAGTAACAAATTCCTGCTTGTCCCAGAAAAAAAAAAAGGAGAAAGAGAGAGAAATTATATCATGTCGCAGACTGATTGAATCCATATCCTCCTCACTGTCTATGCCAAAACTGTTCTATTTGAATTTGTCGCCAGAAATTCAACTCGTCATGTTTGAGGACGGATTGTTTTTAAAGCAAAAAGAAACTTAAAGTGACAAATTTTGTCATGCAGTAATATAAACATGATACCCTTCACCCCAGAACAACAATGTTAATTTCAGAATAAAAGCTGAATTTGATGTGAAACCTAACCAAAGAAGAAAACCTAATTTCCCCAGCTCATTTCAGTGGAGTCAAACATCATAGCTAAATCTTTGCTGTTCGTATATATTCAAAGAAGATTTTTCCTTCCTTTTCCATCTATTCATCAATCCTGACTTAGAAATCTAGAATTTAGTGTAACCAATCGCACCTGTCAACTTGCCCATCTTCTTAGTACAGACAAACAATTTTGGGGTTCCACATAAACCATAGCCATGACCATGAATCTCACTGAATTCACCTTGAACCATACTATTCTGTATGCAACCAGACAAACACACAACGCACAATAATTGTCTTCTTTCTGCAAAGAAAGAGACATATAAATTATTGCAACATGAGGAGCTAAAATCGGGCCACACTTGTCTATGGTATCTATGTGTTAATGAGTGGTTTAGATATCAATTCTGACTTCGAGTCCAGAAATCATATGGGCAAACGATTTGACTCCTATTAATTATTCCTTGTAATGTAAGGTTTAGCACAAGTTGATCGACTTTGAAAGATTACCAACTTGTATGAATGTTGCATGTCATATAAAGTCCACTTTGTTTGGAGGTTTTTAGTTCATGAAAGGTAGGGTTTGGCAAGACTTTTGATCTTACGGGTTCGACTCTTCTTATAACTTTAGCACATAAGCTGCGTTATATTTTGCTTCATTTTTGTTAATAGCGAGAACTTCATTGGGAATACTCACCACGAGGACATAAGTAAAAATAACTTCACAACCTTCTCTCTCGCGCTCATGGACACATATACGGGGAATTCTAATATAAACTTCATTTTTGTTAATAGCAAGAACTTCGTTGGGAATACTCACCACGAGGACATAAGTAAAAATAACTTCACAACCTTCTCTCTCGCGCTCATGGACACATATAAGGGGAGTTCGAATATAAACTTTTGACATTGACATATTTTTGCGTTGTTCTTATAACTAAGCAAGTCTCTGCCAAATATTAATTTTCTTGATGTTTTGATTTATACGGGATCCATTACAAGTTGAAATGATCATTGGTTGCTGCTTAAAGTCCTGAAATATAAGACTAGCTATTTACGAGGAAAATGACTGTGAAATTGACAATATAAGACTAAACACACATACTTTGAGACGCTAAAACTCTGCTTGGAATCAATTATTTCAGAATCTGAATTTGAATTTCAGAATTGGACGTGGAATGAATTGACCTTATTTTTTGTTCGAAACAAAAGGGAATTTAGATCACGTAATTTCTTTTTTGGGAGACAGCGAAAACGGAAAGTAATAATTCTTAGAAAAATCATATCCTTGGCTTACAATTGAAAACAATATACTGGAAGTAGTTGCACGAGTGCTGATGGCACCACGTGGTAGTAGTGGTGTGTGAATAGCCGCGGTATTAAGTGGTAAGGTGGTCAAGTGATTCTAACAATATTAGTGGTGGGGGTGGTATTAAGGTGTAACTAGTGGTAGGGATGGTGATAGCAATGACGATGGTGGCATCAATGACTATGGTGGTAGTGTGGCATCAGCAGTGGTGTTGTCCAATGGCATCGACGGCAGCCGACAACGACAGCGCACTAGTGGAGGTGGTGGGGCAATCTAGTGGTGATACGAGTAATAGTGGTGCCAGTGGTACAATGTTGGTGACATAAGTTACGATGACGGCAACGGAGACGATGTCAATGATATTGTTGTGACATTAGTAAGGATGGTGGTGTGGCATCAAAGACGGTGGTAGTGGGGCGGGAGCAAAGACGATGGTAGTGGTGTTGTTGTGACATCGATGCCGATGGTGGTGTGGTATTAACTACCATGATTGTGAGGCAGTTTAGTAATGATGGTAGTGATGGTTGTGGTATCTAGGTGTCACTAATTGTATGCTGGTGATAGTAGTCATGGTGGCGGTGATAGAAATGGTGGTGGTGGTGATGACAAATATTTATCGTGACAGGATTAATACAGTTAAACCAGTGGTAATGGTAGTGACCATAACGTTGGTTGTAGCATTGACGGTGCTCGTGGTGGTAGGAGTAGTGTGGCGGGAGAAGCAACAACGACAATCTATTAACGATGGTGGCAGTTGCGGGTGTAACACATTTGATAGCGGTGGTGGCAGTGGTGATGGTGTTCTACCGTGTCGTGTGGCGATGACAATAGTGTGGCGATTGTGGCGGATGTAATCGTCCTCTGGTGGTGGGTATAGCGGTCCATTGGTGGTGCTAGTGACGTTAAAGGAACAATGGCAGTCATGGTAGCGCTGGTGGAGCTACTAAAGGTGGTGTGGTGGCAACGACAATAAAGACGATGCTAGTGGCTTCATTGGGTATAGATATTCTAGAAAGGGTAAGATTAGTTGTTGTTAATTGATATAAATCCAAATCCCATTAAATTTGACCATTTTTCAACAGATTTAATGCTATAGAAACAAATCCAATCAATTTCTTTAAAATCTAATTTCAATTCTTTTTTTTAGCGTTATAAAATTAAATTTGAGTATTTAAACGAAGTTCCATCAATTCCCTGGTTTCAAACGCGCTTTAAAGGAAAACATGGGTCTAATGTACTGTTTGAAATATGACAGATCTAAAAGAAAAGTAATTAAGAAAGTTGTATAGTTATTTGTTAAATTACTTCATCAGAATAGATTACATAATGCATGACATATACATTGATGGGAAACCTCTCAAATCTAAGAAATGCAACTTAGCACCAGTCCTCAGCATTAAATCTTCATACTTTAAACTTGTACATTACATTTTTTTTCGAGCTAAAATGGAATTCAATAATTCGTGCTAGCCAATTCCCTTCAATCGCAGAATCGAAGAAAAAAAATGATGTTTGTGCATACCTAATCCAACATAATCACTCACGGTCAAATTAAAGAGGTTCAAAAGTTTTAGTATTTAAAAAATCCATAAAGCTAAAGTCTCCCCACTTTAACACCCGTCGTGAAATTCGATTTGTTATTTCTTTTGAGTATAGACGATGTAACGATCTGGTTCACATCCCCACCAAAAGATAATGCCTCATTCAAAAGGGTTAACTAAATATGTATTTAAGAGTTTCATGAGTACGGTCTTATAAGACAAATCACAAATCATTCCATACGTGGGATGATTTGTGATTTGTCTTATAATAGAAAGGACTCCTCCCCATCTGGGTAACGCTCAAGTTCATCTAAAGAATCAAGCACAAAGCAACGCAGATCTCCACCATTTCACTAACCCCAACACTACTAGTACAGTGGAAAATAAATCTGTGGTTCCACTCTTGCTTCCAAGTTATCACAAGATTTCACAGGGGTACATCCGTACATGCACACATAAATAGTACTCTGTCTTTGCACGTTTAGGAAGTCCATAATTAAAGAGAAAAGGCCAGATTCAACCGTGACATAAAAGGAGGGTTTGTCAGGGAAAAAAGGTGAAAAGACCTGTGCTGTAGACACATTTTTCACATTCTTCCGATCAATCTTCATCATTTCCTGTCACCTTGAATTCAATGAAGGACCACACCATTTTCTGATGCATAGATTGGCCTTTTCTCTTTCTGGAGGTGCTTTTACCATTTTTTCACTGTTTGCATATATATTTTTTTTCAAAACAAAAATAAAATATTGTAAAGGAACAACCAAAAGTGAATCTTTTTTGCCATATAAGACTGAAAAGTGTAAACTAACAGAGCCTCAGTAGTTTCTGTCTAGATGCAAACTTTCATCAAGGATGCCCGGCAATGTAAATGCACTTATCAAATCGGCACGGGTCAATGCGAACAAGTTCAGAGCTCGTGTTAACTGTAAGAGTAATGAAAGGGAGCTGGTGAAAAGGGAATATATAATACAGTACAATATGATGAAGAAGGACCCGCATGCTGGCTTAAGAGTTAAACATCAACGTACGCAAAATTCTACTTAGATAAATAGCTCTAAAAAACATAAAACACAAGTTTCAAACTACGAGGGATTGTCGGGCTCTTATCTTTTTTTCCCCAATTTTATGTCCCGAAATGAAAAAAAGAAGTGTTTAGATGTGAATTATTATTAATTTTTTTTGACAAGGCAAAATTTACCATTTCTAGTTTTCTACACCAAAAAGAAAACACCATTTTTAGTTTTCTATAACGTAACGTTTTCCAATATTATAAATACACACATTTATTTGTGCATGTCTATGAATGCGCACACACATACACATACACATACCCAATGATTACTACTTGTATCATAAATGATTCCTACTTGTAAAGAGACCCTAAACTGTTAATCAATCTAGTCATGTGCATGAATACATCAAATACTAGGCGTATGAGTAGAAAGAAGGAGTGGTAATGAGAGCATTTGTCCTATATGTTAAAATTGAAATCAGAGAATCTTTACCCAGAGCTTAACATAAACCTGAAAAGATTAGAAGGACCCATCCTGGTAGGGCTGAGCACGGTTCGGTCGGTTCGGTTTGGAGGTTGAATACCAAACCGAACTGACCAACATCGGTTTGGGAAAAAATAAACCGAACCGTAGTTGAACGGTTCGGTTTGAACGGTTCGGTTTGAACGGATTAGCTGGATCGAACGGTTCGGTTTAAACGGATTAAATCGGTTTGAGTTAGATTCCATTCTAGGCCCAAAATAACTAAAAATTTGTAACAAAACTCAAGTAATGCAGCAGATCTTAGCTCATAAGACTATAATTCTAATTAGATTACATAACATCCAAAGAAAATAACTCATTACACACAAATCATTACATAGCAATTATTAAAATTCTAATGAAAATTACATAAGCGATTGAGCCGTTGAGATGGCGCAGCTGTGGGAGGTTGAGCCGTTGAGATGGCGATTGGAGAAGGCGGCGGCTGAAGAGATGACGCTGAAGAAGGTGCTGCTGTGGTGGAGACGCTGCCGTGGTGGACTGGAGGCGCTGCCGTGGTGGACTGGAGGCGCTGCCGTGGTGGACTGGAGGTGCTGCCTTGAGAGTTGAGGGCTGAGCTGAGGCGTGGAGTGTGAGGTTGTGGTCCTTGGGGAGCAGATCTGGGAGTGGGGCAGTGGGCGGCGAATGGTGATTGAAGAAAAGAATCAAAAGATGAATTGGTGGAGGCGTTGCCGTGGTGGACTGGAGGTGCTGCCTTGAGAATTGAGGGCTGAGCTGAGGCGTGGAGTGTGAGGTTGTGGTCCTTGGGGAGCAGATCTGGGAGTGGGGCAGTGGGCGGCGAATGGTGATGGAAGAAAAGAAGGAAAAGATGAAATAGGATTTAGGGTTAGTGACTTAGTGGGTTACTGATATTTTATATGAAGGGTTAAGTTTAACTACCTAATCCAGTTAAAACTAACTGGGGTTAGTTTAAAAAAATTATATATTATATTGTATACGGTCGGTTCGGTTTAGAACGGTTTCAAAAAAACCAAACCGAACCGACCGAACCAGACATGCGGTTTGTGAAAAAAAAAACCAAACCAATTGTTTTTGCGATCGGTTTGAAATTTGTCGGATTGGTTGGTTCGGTTTTTACGGTTGGATTGGTTTTTACGGTTTAAATGCTCACCCCTACATCCTGGAACAAGAAAATGACATCATGATTTGGATTGGATCTTGATGAAATAATACATCAATGAGAAGTTAATTTCTATCTCACACACACACACACACACACTATATATAATCAATTTCCACTACCCCCATTTAAATCGACAAGGCTTTTTTGACTTTGGCGTAAGTTTGATGCCAAATTTTGGGTAAATGTTACTGCCATGTCGTGCTCCTTATTACTTAAGACAGATTTGGAGGACATACCCGAGAAAATCTTCACCAGTGTAACATTGTTAGATGATATGATGTTGTGGACGGGTAGGAATTGCTAAGCAATAAGGAGTAGGTTTATTATTCTCTTATCTGATCCATCTGGTATATCATGTTATCTTGTACCGTGAAACTTTTCCGGACAAACCCATAAAAAGAGTCGAAATTGATTTGTTATTTTGGTCTCAGTTATTATAATGAAACAAGTTACATGGTGTTGGAATTGTTGCAAGAAACAGGCAAGAACAACTCCAAAAATATAATATAAAACAGCTGGCTGAGGCGCGGACTAGGTCGCTCTCTTAAGACGATTCGCGCCCCTTTGGAGAATTACCACCGGTGCAGCAAGGTTATTAACGCGTCGCCTCCGGGATACAACAGCCCAGCTTTCACTGTTGCTTCACTCGTAATTCTGCACAAACGAATGAAGCAGAAGCTTCACTCGATACCTTACCAAAATGCCCACAAGTCTAAGTGTTTAGAAATCAGAAAAGAGAGCTTGAAAGTTGTGCGTTGAAAAGTGAGGAAGATGTCTCCTTTTATAGGTGAAGAAAAAGAGCTGTTGAAAAGCTGTTACATAGAAATAAATCCGAAATTCATTTCAGAAATAAAATGCTGCAATAAAAACATGACTGTTATGTGACTGTTGGAGGGTAGGGTAATGAATAATATGACTGTTGCCCAACAGCTATATTTTGCAGTATATATAGACTCACTACAGTCCCATAAGAATTCTGGGGGAGGCCAGAATGCTGCCACAGAGCATCCGTAAATTGTCCTTCCCCCCATGCGCGTGCGAGTCTTAGACTCAAGCACAACTTACAAAAAGGCCAAGGAGTGTTACTATATATACTCCTTAAAGTTCTTTACAAGAATCAATGTGGGATAAGAACTTTCCAAAAGTTTAAGTATGTAAGAAAGTTTTCTCTTTCCATTTTCAAGCAATGTGGGACTAAAGCACTTTATGGTTTTACTCAAAACTTCAAGGCTTTTTCAAAACCAATCTTGAAAACAAAGAGAATTTTTTGTTAAAATACTCCAACAATCCCCCACTTATTTTAATAAAAAATTCACAACTTAGACAGTGGGCAAAAGGTGAGAGTCTCATGCATTGTGAAAGTGGCTCTGCCTTGAAACCTTCACTTAGTGTTTCAGTCTTCCCGTATTAGAGCCAAAGTGGACTCAGCCTTGAAACGATGGCTACTTAAGGATACGTAGAAGACGTCACACACATGAAACTCAAGGTATCCTATACCAAGCTTCATAAGCCAGCACGTTACGGCCATGTGCTTTATCCCAGTTTTCATGAGTGCTCTAGAGAATTAGCCCGATTCTCATAGGAAGCAGCCTCACTTCCACACTCATATAGGTGAGTCTATCAAGGATGCTCTCGTAACTATTACATCCCACCCGTATGGGCTATAGAACTCATTAAGAGATTACAATGAATCTCAACCTCCAATATCGTTACGAGAAACATGTACTTACACCATAGGGAGGGACATTGTCATAAGACAAAAGTAGTACATGTACAACACCAGTCACTCTATAATTCGTTGGTCTCCTTACCTAGTTCTTGGGATCTCCAGTCCCTAGGAGGTTGTATCCTTATAGGTGACTTATACATTCTTGGGCTTAAGTCCCATCCCCCTCGATGTATACCAGATCTTTTCTCTAGCTAGAGCTTTTGTAAGTGGATCAGCGAGATTATCGCCTGATCTCACATAATCAATATTGATCGCACCTTTGCTAAGGTATGATCTCACAGTACTGTGTTTTCTTCTAACTGATCTGGATTTTCCATTATAATACTTACTTTGCACTCTGCCAATGGCTGCAGTGCTATCACAGTGAACCAAGACAGGTGGCACGGGTTTTTCCCACATCGGTATTTCGAACAATAGATCTCGTAGCCAACCTGCTTCTTCACTTGCCGAAGCCAAGGCAATTAGTTCGGCTTCCATGGTGGATTTGGCAATTATCTGTTGCTTCTTGGATCTCCAACATACAGCTCCACCACCTAATGTAAACACATAGCCTGTTGTTGACATGGAATCTCCAGATTGAGAATTCCAATCTGCATCACTAAAACCTTCAAGAACAGCTGGTTGCCTTTGATACATCAACCCATGGTTAATAGTTCTTTTAAGATAACCCATAACACGATACATGGCATTCCAATGTTCAAGACTAGGTTTACTTGTAAATCTACTAAGAACACCAACAGCATATGCAATATCAGGCCTTGTGCAATCAGTAGCATATCTTAGACTACCAATAATACTTGCATATTCTTTTTGATTCACAACATCAACATCAAGCTTAGTTGGATATAAATGATTTTGAGGATCAAAAGGAGTGCATGCAGTTTTGCAATCAAAATATTTGTATTTCCTCAAAATTTTCTCAACATAATGAGCTTGATCAAGAAATATGCCATCACGAGTTCTAGTAATTTTCATACCTAGAATCACATCAGCTTCACCTAAATCTTTCATTTCAAAATTCTTTTTCAACAAAGATTTGGTGAAATCAATAATTCTCATGCTAGTGCCGAAAATTAAAAGATCATCCACATACAAGCAAATGATAACATGCTCACTATTTTCAGATTTATAGTATATGCATTTATCACTTTCATTTGCTTTAAAACCACTAGCTAGAACACATTGATCGAATTTATCATGCCATTGCTTGGGAGCCTGTTTTAACCCATATAGGGATTTAGTTAATTTGCACACCTTGCTCTCATGCCCTGGTTGGATATAACCTTCTGGTTGGTCCATATAAATCTCCTCTTCTAATTCCCCATTTAGGAAGGCTGTTTTAACATCCATTTGGTGAATCTCTAAGTTATGGATTGCTGCTATAGCAATTAAAAGCCTAATGGACGTTATTCTAGTGACCGGTGAGAAAGTATCAAAAAAGTCAATATCCTCTCGTTGTTTAAACCCCTTTGCTACCAACCTCGCTTTAAACTTGTCAACTGTACCATCAGGTTTAAGCTTCTTCCTTAGAATCCATTTACAACCTATGGATTTACAACCTGGAGGTAAGTCAACTAACTTCCATGTTCTATTGGCCATTAGAGACTCTATTTCATCATTTATAGCTTCTTTCCAAAGGTCAGAGTCTGGTGAAGATAAAGCTTCTTCTAGGGTAATAGGACTTCCCTCAACATTATATACAAGGTAGTCAGGGCCAAAGTCTTTCTCTACCCTTGCACGTTTGCTCCTTCTATGTTCTTCGTTTCTTACGCTAAGAGGTTGCGAAGAACTTGCCTCTTGACTAGGTTGGGATGATTCTATGGTTTCGGTTTCTTCATCCCCACTATCTTTGGATTTATAAGGAAACTTATCTTCATGAAATATCACATCCATAGATTCAACCACAACATTGTTCTTAAGATCAAAACACCTATAAGCTTTACTATTTAGAGCATAACCCACAAAAACACAACGTGATGCTCTAATTCCCAATTTGGGAATTTTTGGGTCGAAAATCCTCACAAAGGCTAAGCAACCCCAAACTCTAAGGTGTTCTAAATTTGGTTTTCTATTTCTCCACAATTCATAAGGAGTTTTGAGAATTTTCTTTCTAGGTGTTCTATTAAGGGCATAGTTTGCAGTCAAGAGAGCTTCACCCCAAAGATACTTAGGTGCACCAGAGCTAGCAAGCATGGCATTAGTTAAATTGATCAAGGTTCTATTTTTCCTTTCAGCCACGCCATTAGAGGCTGGCGAATAAGGAGGGGTAGTTTCATGAACTATCCCTAAAGATTGGATATATGTGATAAGGCCTAAGGAGTCATATTCCATGCCTCTATCACTTCTCAATCTTTTTATCTTCCTATCAAAACGATTTTCTACTTCCTTGATAAACACAGTAAGCATTTCAAAAGCATCACTTTTATTTTTCATGAGATAAACATAACAATATCTAGAAAAATCATCAATAAAAGTGATAAAATACCTTTTTCCACCACGTGTCAAAATGCCTTCAAATTCACATATATCTGAATGAACTAACTCTAGTAATTCAGAATTTCTTTCGACTTTGTGGTGAGGTTGTTTAGTGATTTTGGTCATGCTACAAAATTCACATTTCTCAAGTTCATTATGCAACTTAGGCAAAAGTCCTACATGACTCATATCTTTAAGGTATTTGCCATTTATGTGACAAAGACGAGCATGCCAAGTATTCACACAAGACACAATATAAACGGAAGTAGAAGTCTTATTCATTTCAACATTGAGTTTAAACATACCATCACATGCATAGCCTTTACCAACAAACATACCGTTCTTGGATAGAATAAATTGATCGGAATCGAAAGTCTGCTTGAATCCTGCCTTGTTGAGGAGATAACCGGACACCAAGTTCTTCCTAATATCCGGAGTGTGTAGCACATCCTTAAGAGTCAAAATTCTGCCCGAGGTAAACTTAAGAACAACATTCCCCATGCCTAAGACTTTTATGGAATGAGAATCACCAAGTAAAACCTTTTTGTCTTTTTCTACCGGGACATAGTTTTGAAACAAATTTTTGTCATGACAAACATGTCTTGATGCCCCGGAGTCGGCCCACCATTCTTCTTCACTTCCAACCAAATTTATTTCCGAAATCATAGCAACAAGTGGTTCTTCGGTAACATTAGCTTGTGGCGTTGAACCGAATTTCCTATAACGACAATTTCTAGCTTGGTGCCCCTGTTTTCCACAACTAAAACATGCACCATTTGCAAAACCTTCATTTGCAAAATTGTTGTTGCTAGAATTGTTATTTGAATTTTTATTTTTCTTGTTGCTATTTCCACGGTTGGAAGATTAGCCTTGATTCCACTTCTTCGAGGCAAAGGAAGAATGTTGATTTTTAAAACCTTTGTTTTTCATATGCTTGCCTCTAGCATTCAAAAAATTATTTTGCCTTTGAAAATTATTTTGACCCTTAGGAGCGCTATCACTCGACGTTAGGAAGTTTACCTTAGCACCATTACCATTGGCATTACCGTTACCTTGGTGGCTATTGACATGGTTGGCATGTGTGTTGTTGGCAAGAGCTTCGTTCTTCTTGTCTTGCTTTCTAGCTTCCTCCTCAATTTGAAGTCGCGCCATGAGGTTGACAATCGACAGTTCTGATTGCTTGTGGCGTAGGCCCTTTTGGAACTCTTTCCATGAATTCGGCAATTTGTCTATGATGGCCGCCACTTGCATTTGTTCGTCCACTTTGATTCCTTCGGAGATGATTTCGTGTACAATCATCTGGAGGTCATGCGTCTGAGCTACAACCGATACATTCTCCAACATCTTGTAATTGAAAAAACGGCTACACGTGTACTTCTTTTTTCCGGCTTCTTCGGTGTCGTATTTTTGCTGCAACGCTTTCCACATTCTCTTGGCAGAATTGTAAGTGTGAGAATAATAATCATAAAGCTCATCGGAAAGACAATTGAGCAAATAATTACGACAATCTTCTTCATCATTTTCCCACTTCGCTGCATATTTTTCATGTTCCGCTAACTCCTCCTCACTCATATTTTTTGTATCTACCTTCTTTGGATTTTTGGCAGTTAAAATCCACACTACCTTCATCAACTTAAGATAGAACAATACCTTGCTAGCCCATCTTTTGAAGTTTTGACCACCAAAACGGAATGGCTTATTCAAGTCATTCGAGTTGGTAGCAGGAGCAGCAGAAGTCATGGTGGAATCCGCCATCGAGTAATCGTCTTAAATTGTTGGAATTGTTGCAAGAAACAGGCAAGAACAACTCCAAAAATATAATATAAAACAGCTGGCTGAGGCGCGGACTAGGTCGCTCTCTTAAGACGATTCGCGCCCCTTCGGAGAATTACCACCGGTGCAGCAAGGTTATTAACGCGTCGCCTCCGGGATACAACAGCCCAGCTTTCACTGTTGCTTCACTCGTAATTCTGCACAAACGAATGAAGCAGAAGCTTCACTCGATACCTTACCAAAATGCCCACAAGTCTAAGTGTTTAGAAATCAGAAAAGAGAGCTTGAAAGTTGTGTGTTGAAAAGTGAGGAAGATGTCTCCTTTTATAGGTGAGAAAAAGAGCTGTTGAAAAGCTGTTACATAGAAATAAATCCGAAATTCATTTCAGAAATAAAATGCTGCAATAAAAACATGACTGTTATGTGACTGTTGGAGGGTAGGGTAATGAATAATATGACTGTTGCCCAACATCTATATTTTGCAGTATATATAGACTCACTACAGTCCCATAAATTGTAAATTTCAGAAACTCGTATCTCCCCCACTTGTCCTTCCCCCCATGCGCGTGCGAGTCTTAGACTCAAGCACAACTTACAAAAAGGCCAAGGAGTGTTACTATATATACTCCTTAAAGTTCTTTACAAGAATCAATGTGGGATAAGAACTTTCCAAAAGTTTAAGTATGTAAGAAAGTTTTCTCTTTCCATTTTCAAGCAATGTGGGACTAAAGCACTTTATGGTTTTACTCAAAACTTGAAGGCTTTTTCAAAACCAATCTTGAAAACAAAGAGAATTTTTTGTTAAAATACTCCAACACATGGCAAGAATCAAAAGCAGTAAATACGTTTCACATATTTGAGACAAACATGTTGCAACTATTGATTAGTGGCTAGCGCATGCACCTTGTACGACGTAAGGTGGGGAAAATTTGGTGTTTGGTCTTTAAAATTTAACCGTGCTCTAATGGTTTCACCTCTGAACAAGTCATGTTAATTCTTATGTTTACTTTTGTTATCTTAGGTAGAACCTTCCGACTCTTAACTCTGTGAAATTAAGTCGTTAAATGATCACATATTCATACGCGTGATCACTTACAAAAAATTAACCAAATGCTGTGAAGGAACAAAACTAAGACAAAGTAATTTTTGCACCAATTTTGCAGTTTTCAAATGGTCATGTGTTGTAGATGACCAATTAACGAACTGATTGTCATGAAGTTGGGAATCAAATACGGAATTAAACTTGCATTAATAAAAAAGATTGTCAAACTCAAAGCAAAACAAAGAAATCTTTGTTTAAAGTCCATGGAATGGACGGACTACACAATTGAGACTTTTTTTTAAGGTTTTAGGCAGCGAGACCAAAAATTAAAACTTACCCCCAAAAAAAAATGAGGTGTTTTAACTTTTGACTAGTAAAATTACGCCGATCAAATAAAGAAAAAGGGTTGCTCACTATAGGGGGAATTTTGTACGTATACCTAAGGAAACCCACCCTCTCTTAATTACTCTTGTTTATTGGTTTTGAAATAATATTTTGAAAATTGTACGAACTATTTTCTCTCAATCTTCATTCAGACCTATTTTTAAGGATGATATACTATTACTAGACTCCTTAAGTTTAAGAATAAATTACAATCAAGAATTGTATTATGTCATAATAGCACTGATACCTTTTGACCAAACAGAATGCTAATGGCGTTAATTTTTTTTTAATGAAAAGACGTACTTGCCCTCCTCTTTTCTCACTGCCTCTTTTTCTCTACTTTTCTCCCATATCACCACCGCTGCCCTCCACCACTAACAACCACCATAGCACCACTACTACAAAAAGGGACAGGAGGAACAACTCTATTTCGTTCCAACTAAGCTATTTTACCGTTCCTGATAGCATCGGGAACGGTTATGCTTCCATCCTTATTGTAGGGGTGCCTACTGTAATAGGAACGATAGTCACCGTTCTTAGAAGTTTTATAGCAACTAAAAATAGTGCATGTGTACAGGTCTTTGTTTGTGTGAGTGTATGCATAGATTGGTGGTGGTGGTCTCAAGGTGGTTAGTAGTGTTGGGGAGGTGTGGTGGTTGTGGTCAGTGATGCTGGGATGAT